>CAKAJE020002247.1:0-23296 GCA_916610135.2 Macropis europaea
TTAAACTTCTATGATAGGGCAATCAGAGACCCGATTAGATCATTTTACATTTTGTTTAATATAAGATTTCAGGGACATTCTATCACATTTGTTTAATTTACGTCGCTGCTATATCAGATAGCGTATTGGGCTAAGCGGCATCTCAAAGCGCATGAAATGGCGAATAAAATGCACTATTAAACTTCTAGGCGAGGGCGAACAGAGACCCGATTAGATCATTTTACATTTTGGTTAATAAAAGAATTCAGCGAAATTCTATCACATTTGCTCAATTTACGTCGCTCCTATTACAGATAGCTTATTGTGCTTAGCGGCATCTCAAAGCGCATGAAGTGACGAGTGAAATGCACTATTAAACTTCTAGGGTAGGGCAAACAGAGACCCGATTAGATCATTTTATAATATGGTTAATTTAAGAATTCAGCAAAATTCTATCACATTTGTTCAATTTACGTCGCTCCTATTCCAGATAGCGTATTGGGCTAAGCGGCATCTCAAAGCGCATGAAATGGCGAGTAAAATGCACTATTAAACTTCTAGGATAAGGCAAACAGAGACCCGATTAGATCATTTTATGTTACGGTTAATATAAGAATTCAGCGTAATTCTATCACATTTGTACAAGTTACGTCGCTCCTATTTCTGATAGCGTACTGGGCTAGGCGGCATCTTAAAGCGCGTGGAATGGCGAGTAAAATGCACTACTAAACTTCTATGATAGGGCAATCAGGCACTCGATTAGATCATTTTATATTTTGTTTAATATAAGTTTTCAGGTAAATTCTATCTCATTTGTTCAATTTACGTCGCTCCTATTTCAGTTAGCGTATTCGGCTAAGCGGCATCTCAAAGAGCATGAAATGGCGAGTAAAATGCACTATTAAACTTCTAGGGTAGGGCAAACAAAGACCCGATTAAATCATTTTATATTATGGTTAATTTAAGAATTCAGCGAAATTCTATCACATTTGTTCAATTTACGTCGCTCCTATTTCAGATAGCGTATTGGGCTAGGCGGCATCCTAAAGCGCGCGGAATGGCGAGTAAAATGCACTATTAAGCTTCTATGCTAGGGCAATCAGAGACCCGATTAGATCATTTTATATTTTGGTTAATATAAGAATTCAGTGAAATTCTATCACATTTGTTCAATTTATTTCGCTCCTATTTCTGATAGCGTATTGGGCTAAGCGGCATCTCAAAGCGCATGAAATGGCGAATAAAATGCACTATTAAACTTCTAGGCGAGGGCGAACAGAGACACGATTAGATCATTTTACATTATGGTTAATAAAAGAATTCAGCGAAATTCTATCACATTTGTTCAATTTACCGTCGCTCCTATTACAGATAGCTTATTGTGCTTAGCGGCATCTCAAAGCGCATGAAGTGACGAGTGAAATGCACTATTAAACTTCTAGGGTTGGTCGAAGAAAGACCCGATTAGATCATTTTACATTAAGGTTAATATAAGAATTCAGGGAAATTCTATCACATTTGTTCAATTTACGTCGCTCCTATTTCAGATAGCGTATTGGGCTAAGCGGCATCTCAAAGCGCATGAAATGGCGAATAAAATGAGCTATTCAACTCTAGGCTAGGGCGAACAGAGACCGGATTAGATCACTTTACATTATGGTTAATAAAAGAATTCAGCGAAATTCTATCACATTTGTTCAACTTACGTCGCTCCTATTGCAGATAGCGTATTGGGCTAAGCGGCATCTCAAAGCGCATGAAATGGCGAATAAAATGCACTATTAAACTTCTAGGCGAGGGCAAACAGAGACCCGATTAGATCATTTTATATTATGATTAATTTAAGAAGTCAGCAAAATTCTATCACATTTGTTCAATTTACGTCGTTCCTATTTCAGATAGCGTACTGGGCTAGGCGGCATCTTAAAGCGCGTGGAAGGGCGAGTAAAATACACTACTAAACTTCTATGATAGGGCAATCAGAGACCCGATTAGATCATTTTATATTTTGGTTAATATAAGAATTCAGCGAAATTCTCTCACATTTGTTCAATTTACGTCGCTGATATTTCAGATAGCGTATTGGGCTAAGCGGCATCTCAAAGCGCATGAAATGGCGAGTAAAATGCACTATTGAACTCCTATGATAGGGCAATCAGAGACCCGATTAGATCATTTTCCATTTTGGTTAATATAAGAATTCAGTGAAATTCTATCACATTTGTTCAATTTATTTCGCTCCTATTTCTGATAGCGTATTGGGCTAAGCGGCATCTCAAAGCGCATGAAATGGCGAATAAAATGCACTATTAAACTTCTAGGCGAGGGCAAACAGAGACCCGATTAGATCATTTTATATTATGATTAATTTAAGAAGTCAGCAAAATTCTATCACATTTGTTCAATTTACGTCGTTCCTATTTCAGATAGCGTACTGGGCTAGGCGGCATCTTAAAGCGCGTGGAAGGGCGAGTAAAATACACTACTAAACTTCTATGGTAGGGCAATCAGAGACCCGATTAGGTCATTTTATATTTTGGTTAATATAAGAATTCAGCGTAATTCTATCACATTTGTTCAATTTACGTCGCTGATATTTCAGATAGCGTATTGGGCTAAGCGGCATCTCAAAGCGCATGAAATGGCGAGTAAAATGCACTATTGAACTTCTATGATAGGGCAATCAGAGACCTGATTAGATCATTTTATATTTTGGTTAATATAAGAATTCAGCGAAATTGTATCACTTTTGTTTAATTTACGTCGCTCCTATTTCAGATAGCATTATGGGCTAAGCGGCATCTCAAAGCGCATGAAATGACGAGTGAAATGCACTATTAGACTTCTTTGGTAGGGCGAACAGAGACCCGATTAGATCATTTTACATTAAGGTTAATACAAGAATTCAGGGAAATTCTATCACATTTGTTCCATTTACGTCGCTCCTATTTCAGATAGCGTATTGGGCTAAGCGGCATCTTAAAGCGCGTGGAATGGCGAGTAAAATGCACTATTACAGTTGTAGGGTAGGGCAAACAGAGACCCTATTAGATCATTTTATATTATGGTTAGTTTAAGAATTCACCGAAATTCTATCACATTTGTTCAATTTACGTCGCTCCTATTTCAGATAGCGTATTGGGCTAAGCGGCATCTCAAAGCCCATGAAATGGCGATTAAAATGCACTATTAAACTCCTAGGGTAAGGCAAACGGATACCCGATTAGATCATTTTATATTACGGTTAATATAAGAATTCAGCGCAATTCTATCACATTTGTTCAACTTACATCGCTCCTATTTCAGATAGCGTACAGGGCTAGGCGGCATCCTAAAGCGCGCGGAATGGCGAGTAAAATGCACTATTAAACTTCTATGCTAGGGCAATCAGAGACCCGATTAGATCATTTTATATTTTGTTTAATATAAGATTTCAGGGAAATTCTATCACATTTGTTCAATTTACGTCGCTCCCATTTCAGATAGCGTATTGGGCTAAGCGGCATCTCAAAGCGCATGAAATGGCGAATAAAATGAGCTATTAAACTTCCAGGCTAGGGCGAACAGAGACCCGATTAGATCATTTTACATTATGGTTAATAAAAGAATTCAGCGAAATTCTATCACATTTGTTCAACTTACGTCGCTCCTATTGCAGATAGCGTATTGGGCTAAGTGGCATCTCAAAGCGCATGAAATGGCGAGTAAAATGCACTATTAAACTTCTATGATAGGGCAATCAGAGACCCGATTAGATCATTTTATATTACGGTTAATATAAGAATTCAGCGTAATTCTATCACATTTGTTCAACTTACGTGGCTCCTATTTCAGATAGCGTACTGGGCTAGGTGGCATCTTAAAGCGCGTGGAATGGCGAGTAAAATGCACTACTAAACTACTATGATAGGGCAATCAGAGACCCGATTAGGTCAATTTATATTTTCGTTAATATAAGAATTCAGCGAAATTCTATCACATTTGTTCATTTTACGTCGCTCCTATTACAGATAGCTTATTGTGCTTAGCGGCATCTCAAAGCGCATGAAGTGACGAGTGAAATGCACTATTAAACTTCTAGGGTTGGTCGAAGAAAGACCCAAGTAGATCATTTTACATTAAGGTTAATATAAGAATTCAGGGAAATTCTATCACATTTGTTCAATTTACGTCGCGCCTATTTCAGATAGCGTATTGGGCTGAGCGGCATCTCAAAGCGCATGAAATAGCGAATAAAATGAGCTATTAAACTTCTAGGCTAGGGCGAACAGAGACCCGATTAGATCATTTTACATCATGGTTAATAAAAGAATTCAGCGAAATTCTATCACATTTGTTCAACTTACGTCGCTCCTATTGCAGATAGCGTATTGGGCTAAGTGGCATCTCAAAGCGCATGAAATGGCGAGTAAAATGCACTATTAAACTTCTATGATAGGGCAGTCAGAGACCCGATTAGATCATTTTATATTTTGTTTAATAAAAGAATTCAGCGAAATTCTATCACATTTGTTCAACTTACGTCGCTGGTATTTCAGATAGCGTATTGGGCTATGCGGCATCGCAAAGCGCAAGAAATGGCGAGTAAAATGCACTCTTAAACTTCTATGATAGGGCAATCAGAGACCCGATTAGATCATTTTACATTTTGTTTAATATAAGATTTCAGGGACATTCTATCACATTTGTTTAATTTACGTCGCTGCTATTTCAGATAGCGTATTGGGCTAAGCGGCATCTCAAAGCGCATGAAATGGCGAATAAAATGCACTATTAAACTTCTAGGCGAGGGCGAACAGAGTCCCGATTAGATCATTTTACATTTTGGTTAATAAAAGAATTCAGCGAAATTCTATCACATTTGCTCAATTTACGTCGCTCCTATTACAGATAGCTTATTGTGCTTAGCGGCATCTCAAAGCGCATGAAGTGACGAGTGAAATGCACTATTAAGCTTGTAGGGTAGGGCAAACAGAGACCCGATTAGATCATTTTATATTATGGTTAATTTAAGAATTCAGCAAAATTCTATCACATTTGTTCAATTTACGTCGTTCCTATTTCAGATAGCGCCCTGGGCTAAGCGGCATCTAATAGCGCATGAAATGGCGAGTATAATGCACTATTAAACTTCTAGGATAAGGCAAACAGAGACCCGATTAGATCATTTTATGTTATGGTTAATATAAGAATTCAGCGTAATTCTATCACATTTGTTCAAGTTACGTCGCTCCTATTTCAGATAGCGTACTGGGCTAGGCGGCATCTCAAAGCGCATGAAATGGCGAGTAAAATGCACTATTAAACTTCTAGGGTAGGGCAATCAGAGACCCGACTAGATCATTTTATATTATGGTTAATTTAAGAATTCAGCAAAATTCTATCACATTTGTTCAGTTTACGTCGCTCCTATTTCAGATAGCGTACTGGGCTAGGCGGCATCTTAAAGCGCATGGAATGGCGAGTAAAATGCACTATTAAACTTCTATGATAGGGCAATCAGAGACCCGATTAGATCATTTTATATTTTGGTTAATATAAGAATTCAGCGAAATTCTATCACATTTGTTCAATTTACGTCGCTCCTATTTCAGATAGCGTATTGGGCTAAGCGGCATCTCAAAGCGCATGAAATGGCGAGTAAAATGCACTAGTAAACTTCTAGGGTAGGGCAATCAGAGACCCGATTAGATCATTTTATATTATGGTTAATTTAAGAATTCAGCAAAATTCTATCACATTAGTTCAATTTACGTCGTTCCTATTTCAGATAGCGTACTGGGTCTTGCGGCATCTTAAAGCGCGTGGAATGGCGAGTAAAATTCACTATTAAACTTCTATGATAGGGCAATCAGAGACCCGATTAGATCATTTTATATTTTGGTTAATATAAGAATTCAGCGAAATTCTATCACATTTGTTCCATTTACGTCGCTCCTATTTCAGATAGCGTACTGGGCTAGGCGGCATCTCAAAGCGCATGAAATGGCGAGGAAAATGCACTATTAAACTTCTAGGGTAAGGCAAACAGAGACCCGATTAGATCATTTTATATTACGGTTAATATACGAATTCAGAGTAATTCTATCACATTTGTTCAATTTACGTCGCCCCTATTTCAGATAGCGTATTGGGCTAAGCGGCATCTCAAAGCGCATGAAATGGCGAGTCAAATGCACTGTTAAACTTCTATGATAGGGAAATCAGAGACCCGATTAGATTATTTTATATTTTGGTTAATATAATAATTCAGCGAAATTCTAACACATTTGTTCCATTTACGTCGCTCCTATTTCAGATAGCGTACTGGGCTAGGCGGCATCTTAAAGCGCGTGGAATGGCGGGTAAAATGCACTATTAAACTTCTATGATAGGGCAATCAGAGACCCGATTAGATCATTTTATGTTTTGGTTAATATAAGAATTCAGAGAAATTCTATCACATTTGTTCAATTTACGTCGCTCCTATTTCAGATAGCGTATTGGGGTAAGCTGCACCTCAAAGCGCAAGACATGGCGAGTAAAATGCACTACTAAACTTCTAGGGTAGGCAAACAGAGACCCGATTAGATCATTTTATATTGCGGTTAATATAAGAATTCAGCGTAACTCTGTCACATTTGTTCAACTTACGTCGCTCCTATTTCAGATAGCGTACTGAGCTAGGCGGCATCTTAAAGCGCGTGGAATGGCGAGTAAAATGCAATATGAAACTTCTATGATAGGGCAATCAGAGACCCGATTAGATCATTTTATATTTTGGTTATTATAAAAATTCAGCGAAATTCTATCACAATTGTTCAATTTACGTCGCTCCTATTTCAGACAGCGTATTGGGCTAAGCGGCAACTCAAAGCGCATGAAATGACGAGTGAAATGCACTATTAAACTTCTAGGGTGGGGCGAACAGAGACCCAATTAGATCATTTTACATTAAGGTTAATATAAGAATTCAGGGAAATTCTAACACATTTGTTCAATTTACGTCGCTCCTATTTCAAATAGCGTACTCGGATAGGCGGCATCTTAAAGCGCGTGGAATGGCGAGTAAAATGCACTATTAAACTTCTATGATAGGGCAATCAGAGACCCGATTAGATCATTTTATATTTTGGTTAATATAAGAATTCAGCGAAATTCTATTACATTTGTTCAATTTACGTCGCTCCTATTTCAGATAGCGTATTGGGCTAAGCGGCAACTCAAAGCGCATGGATTGACGAGTGAAATGCTCTATTAAACTTCTGGGGTAGGGCGAACAGAAACCCGAATATATCATTTTATATTACGGTTAATATAAGAATTCAGCGAAATTCTATCACATTTGTTCAATTTACGTCGCTCCTATTTCAGATAGCGTACTGGGGTAAGCTGCATCTCAAAGCGTAAGACATGGCGAGTAGAATGCACTATTAAATTTCTAGTGTAGGGCAATCAGAGACCGGATTAGATCATTTTGTATTTTGGTTAATATAAGAATTCAGCGAAATCCTATTACATTTGTTTAATTTACGTCGCTCCTATTTCAGATAGCGTATTGGGCTAAGCGGCATCTCAAAGCGCATGAAATGGCGAGTAAAATGCACTATTATACTTCTAGTGTAGGGCAATCAGAGACCCGATTAGATCATTTTATATTATGCTTAATTTAAGAATTCAGCGAAATTCTATCACATTTGTTCAATTTACGTCGCTCCTATTTCAGATAGCTTATTGGGCTAAGCGGCATCTCAAAGCGCATGAACTGACGAGTGAAATGCACTATTAAACTTCTAGGGTAGGGCGAACAGAGACCAGATTAGATCATTTTACATTAAGGTTAATATAAGAATTCAGCGTAATTCTATCACATTTGTTCAATTTACGTCGCTCCTATTTCAGATAGCGTATTGGGCTAAGCGGCATCTCAAAGCCCATGAAATGGCGATTAAAATGCACTATTAAACTTCTAGGGTAAGGCAAATAGATACCCGATTAGATCATTTTATATTACGGTTAATATAAGAATTCAGCGTAATTCTATCACATTTGTTCAACTTACGTCGCTCCTATTTCAGATAGCGTACAGGGCTAGGCGGCATCTTAAAGCGCGTGGAAGGGCGAGTAAAATGCACTACTAAACTTCTAGGGTAGGGCAAACAGAGACCCGATTAGATCATTTTATATTATGGTTAATTTAAGGATTCAGCAAAATTCTATCACATTTGTTCAATTTACGTCGCTCCTATTTCAGATAGCGTACTGGGCTAGGCGGCATCTTAAAGCGCGTGGAAGGGTGAGTAAAATGCCCTACTAATCTTCCATGATAGGGCAATCAGAGACCCGATTAGATCATTTTATATTTTGTTTTATATAAGATTTCAGGGAAATTCTATCACATTTGTTCAACTTACGTCGCTCCTATTTCAGATAGCGTACAGGGCTAGGCGGCATCTTAAAGCGCGTGGAAGGGCGAGTAAAATGCACTACTAAACTTCTAGGGTAGGGCAAACAGAGACCCGATTAGATCATTTTATATTATGGTTAATTTAAGAATTCAGCAAAATTCTATCACATTTGTTCAATTTACGTCGTTCCTATTTCAGATAGCGTATTGGGCTATGCGGCATCTCAAAGCGCATGAAATGACGAGTAAAATGCACTGTTAAACTTCTAGGGTAGGGCAAACAGAGACCCGATTAGATCATTTTATATTACGGTTAATATAAGAATTCAGCGTAACTCTGACACATTTGTTCAACTTACGTAGCTCCTATTTCAGATAGCGTACTGGGCTAGGCGGCATCTTAAAGCGCGCGGAATGGCGGGTAAAATGCACTATTAAACTTCTATGATAGGGCAATCAGAGACCCGATTAGATCATTTTATGTTTTGGTTAATATAAGAATTCAGAGAAATTCTATCACATTTGTTCAATTTACGTCGCTCCTGTTTCAGATAGCGTATTGGGGTAAGCTGCATCTCAAAGCGCAAGACATGGCGAGTAAAATGCACTACTAAACTTCTAGGGTAGGCAAACAGAGACCCGATTAGATCATTTTATATTGCGGTTAATATAAGAATTCAGCGTAACTCTGTCACATTTGTTCAACTTACGTAGCTCCTATTTCAGATAGCGTACTGGGCTAGGCGGCAACTTAAAGCGCGTGGAATGTCGAGTAAAATGCACCATTAAACTTCTATGGTAGGGCAATCAGAGAACCGATTAGATCATTTTATATTACGGTTAATATAAGAATTCAGCGTAATTCTATCACATTTGTTCAACTTTCGTCGCTCCTATTTCAGATAGCGTACTGAGCTAGGCGGCATCTTAAAGCGCGTGTAATGGCGAGTAATATGCAATATGAAACTTCTATGATAGGGCAATCAGAGACCCGATTAGATCATTTTATATTTTGGTTATTATAAAAATTCAGCGAAATTCTATCACATTTGTTCAATTTACGTCGCTCCTATTTCAGATAGCGTATTGGGCTAAGCGGCAACTCAAAGCGCATGAAATGACGAGTGAAATGCACTATTAAACTTCTAGGGTAGGGCGAACAGAGACCCAATTAGATCATTTTACATTAAGGTTAATATAAGAATTCAGGGAAATTCTATCACATTTGTTCAATTTACGTCGCTCCTATTTCAAATAGCGTACTCGGATAGGCGGCATCTTAAAGCGCGTGGAATGGCGAGTAAAATGCACTATTAAACTTCTATGATAGGGTAATCAGAGACCCGATTAGATCATTTTATATTTTGGTTAATATAAGAATTCAGCGAAATTCTATTACATTTGTTCAATTTACGTCGCTCCTATTTCAGATAGCGTATTGGGCTAAGCGGCATCTCAAAGCGCATGGATTGACGAGTGAAATGCTCTATTAAACTTCTGGGGTAGGGCGAACAGAAACCCGAATATATCATTTTATATTACGGTTAATATAAGAATTCAGCGAAATTCTATCACATTTGTTCAATTTACGTCGCTCCTATTTCAGATAGCGTACTGGGGTAAGCTGCATCTCAAAGCGCAAGACATGGCGAGTAAAATGCACTATTA
Source organism: Macropis europaea (assembly GCA_916610135.2). Classification (NCBI taxonomy): domain Eukaryota; kingdom Metazoa; phylum Arthropoda; class Insecta; order Hymenoptera; family Melittidae; genus Macropis; species Macropis europaea. The sequence goes on from CAKAJE020002247.1 coordinate 10,034, forward strand.
AACTTCTAGGGTAGGGCAATCAGAGACCCGATTAGATCATTTTGTATTTTGGTTAATATAAGAATTCAGCGAAATTCTATTACATTTGTTTAATTTACGTCGCTCCTATTTCAGATAGCGTATTGCGCTAAGCGGCATCTCAAAGCGCATGAAATGGCGAGTAAAATGCACTATTATACTTCTAGTGTAGGGCAATCAGAGACCCGATTAGATCATTTTATATTATGGTTAATTTAAGAATTCAGCAAAATTCTATCACATTCGTTCAATTTACGTCGCTCCTATTTCAGATAGCTTATTGGGCTAAGCGGCATCTCAAAGCGCATGAAATGACGAGTGAAATGCACTATTAAACTTCTAGGGTAGGGCGAACAGAGACCAGATTAGATCATTTTACATTATGGTTAATATAAGAATTCAGCGTAATCCTGTCACATTTGTTCAACTTACGTAGCTCCTATTTCAGATAGCGTACTGGGCTAGGCGGCATCTTAAAGCGCGTAGAATGGCGAGTAAAATGCACTATTAAACTTCTATGATAGGGCAACCAGAGACCCGATTAGATCATTTTGTATTTTGGTTAATATAAGAATTCAGCGAAATTCTATCTCATTTGTTCAATTTACGTCGCTCCTATTTCAGATAGCGTATTGGGCTAAGCGGCATCTCAATGCGCATGAAATGGCGAGTAACATGCACTATTACACTTCTAGGATAAGGCAAACAGAGACCCGATTAGATCATTTTATATTACGGTTAATATAAGAATTCAGCGTAATTCTATCACATTTGTTCAACTTACGTCGCTCCTCTTTCAGATAGCGTACTGGGTTAGGCGGCATCTTAAAGCGCGTGGAATGGCGAGTAAAATGCACTTTTAAACTTCTATGATAGGCCTATCAGAGACCCGATTAGATCATTTTATGTTTTGGTTAATATAAGAATTCAGCGAAATTCTATCACATTTGTTCAATTTACGTCGCTCCTATTACAGATAGCTTATTGTGCTTAGCGGCATCTCAAAGCGCATGAAGTGACGAGTGAAATGCACTATTAAGCTTGTAGGGTAGGGCAAACAGAGACCCGATTAGATCATTTTATATTATGGTTAATTTAAGAATTCAGCAAAATTCTATCACATTTGTTCAATTTACGTCGTTCCTATTTCAGATAGCGCCCTGGGCTAAGCGGCATCTAATAGCGCATGAAATGGCGAGTATAATGCACTATTAAACTTCTAGGATAAGGCAAACAGAGACCCGATTAGATCATTTTATGTTATGGTTAATATAAGAATTCAGCGTAATTCTATCACATTTGTTCAAGTTACGTCGCTCCTATTTCAGATAGCGTACTGGGCTAGGCGGCATCTCAAAGCGCATGAAATGGCGAGTAAAATGCACTATTAAACTTCTAGGGTAGGGCAATCAGAGACCCGACTAGATCATTTTATATTATGGTTAATTTAAGAATTCAGCAAAATTCTATCACATTTGTTCAGTTTACGTCGCTCCTATTTCAGATAGCGTACTGGGCTAGGCGGCATCTTAAAGCGCATGGAATGGCGAGTAAAATGCACTATTAAACTTCTATGATAGGGCAATCAGAGACCCGATTAGATCATTTTATATTTTGGTTAATATAAGAATTCAGCGAAATTCTATCACATTTGTTCAATTTACGTCGCTCCTATTTCAGATAGCGTATTGGGCTAAGCGGCATCTCAAAGCGCATGAAATGGCGAGTAAAATGCACTAGTAAACTTCTAGGGTAGGGCAATCAGAGACCCGATTAGATCATTTTATATTATGGTTAATTTAAGAATTCAGCAAAATTCTATCACATTAGTTCAATTTACGTCGTTCCTATTTCAGATAGCGTACTGGGTCTTGCGGCATCTTAAAGCGCGTGGAATGGCGAGTAAAATTCACTATTAAACTTCTATGATAGGGCAATCAGAGACCCGATTAGATCATTTTATATTTTGGTTAATATAAGAATTCAGCGAAATTCTATCACATTTGTTCCATTTACGTCGCTCCTATTTCAGATAGCGTACTGGGCTAGGCGGCATCTCAAAGCGCATGAAATGGCGAGGAAAATGCACTATTAAACTTCTAGGGTAAGGCAAACAGAGACCCGATTAGATCATTTTATATTACGGTTAATATACGAATTCAGAGTAATTCTATCACATTTGTTCAATTTACGTCGCCCCCTATTTCAGATAGCGTATTGGGCTAAGCGGCATCTCAAAGCGCATGAAATGGCGAGTCAAATGCACTGTTAAACTTCTATGATAGGGAAATCAGAGACCCGATTAGATTATTTTATATTTTGGTTAATATAATAATTCAGCGAAATTCTAACACATTTGTTCCATTTACGTCGCTCCTATTTCAGATAGCGTATTGGGCTATGTGGCATCTCAAAGCGCATGAAATGACGACTAAAATGCACTGTTAAACTTCTAGGGTAGGGCAAACAGAGACCCGATTAGATCATTTTATATTACGGTTAATATAAGAATTCAGCGTAACTCTGACACATTTGTTCAACTTACGTAGCTCCTATTTCAGATAGCGTACTGGGCTAGGCGGCATCTTAAAGCGCGTGGAATGGCGGGTAAAATGCACTATTAAACTTCTATGATAGGGCAATCAGAGACCCGATTAGATCATTTTATGTTTTGGTTAATATAAGAATTCAGAGAAATTCTATCACATTTGTTCAATTTACGTCGCTCCTATTTCAGATAGCGTATTGGGGTAAGCTGCACCTCAAAGCGCAAGACATGGCGAGTAAAATGCACTACTAAACTTCTAGGGTAGGCAAACAGAGACCCGATTAGATCATTTTATATTGCGGTTAATATAAGAATTCAGCGTAACTCTGTCACATTTGTTCAACTTACGTCGCTCCTATTTCAGATAGCGTACTGAGCTAGGCGGCATCTTAAAGCGCGTGGAATGGCGAGTAAAATGCAATATGAAACTTCTATGATAGGGCAATCAGAGACCCGATTAGATCATTTTATATTTTGGTTATTATAAAAATTCAGCGAAATTCTATCACAATTGTTCAATTTACGTCGCTCCTATTTCAGACAGCGTATTGGGCTAAGCGGCAACTCAAAGCGCATGAAATGACGAGTGAAATGCACTATTAAACTTCTAGGGTGGGGCGAACAGAGACCCAATTAGATCATTTTACATTAAGGTTAATATAAGAATTCAGGGAAATTCTAACACATTTGTTCAATTTACGTCGCTCCTATTTCAAATAGCGTACTCGGATAGGCGGCATCTTAAAGCGCGTGGAATGGCGAGTAAAATGCACTATTAAACTTCTATGATAGGGCAATCAGAGACCCGATTAGATCATTTTATATTTTGGTTAATATAAGAATTCAGCGAAATTCTATTACATTTGTTCAATTTACGTCGCTCCTATTTCAGATAGCGTATTGGGCTAAGCGGCATCTCAAAGCGCATGGATTGACGAGTGAAATGCTCTATTAAACTTCTGGGTAGGGCGAACAGAAACCCGAATATATCATTTTATATTACGGTTAATATAAGAATTCAGCGAAATTCTATCACATTTGTTCAATTTACGTCGCTCCTATTTCAGATAGCGTACTGGGGTAAGCTGCATCTCAAAGCGTAAGACATGGCGAGTAGAATGCACTATTAAATTTCTAGTGTAGGGCAATCAGAGACCGGATTAGATCATTTTGTATTTTGGTTAATATAAGAATTCAGCGAAATCCTATTACATTTGTTAATTTACGTCGCTCCTATTTCAGATAGCGTATTGGGCTAAGCGGCATCTCAAAGCGCATGAAATGGCGAGTAAAATGCACTATTATACTTCTAGTGTAGGGCAATCAGAGACCCGATTAGATCATTTTATATTATGCTTAATTTAAGAATTCAGCGAAATTCTATCACATTTGTTCAATTTACGTCGCTCCTATTTCAGATAGCGTATTGGGCTAAGCGGCATCTCAAAGCGCATGAACTGACGAGTGAAATGCACTATTAAACTTCTAGGGTAGGGCGAACAGAGACCAGATTAGATCATTTTACATTAAGGTTAATATAAGAATTCAGCGTAATTCTATCACATTTGTTCAATTTACGTCGCTCCTATTTCAGATAGCGTATTGGGCTAAGCGGCATCTCAAAGCCCATGAAATGGCGATTAAAATGCACTATTAAACTTCTAGGGTAAGGCAAATAGATACCCGATTAGATCATTTTATATTACGGTTAATATAAGAATTCAGCGTAATTCTATCACATTTGTTCAACTTACGTCGCTCCTATTTCAGATAGCGTACTGGGCTAGGCGGCATCTTAAAGCGCGTGGAAGGGCGAGTAAAATGCACTACTAAACTTCTAGGGTAGGGCAAACAGAGACCCGATTAGATCATTTTATATTATGGTTAATTTAAGGATTCAGCAAAATTCTATCACATTTGTTCAATTTACGTCGCTCCTATTTCAGATAGCGTACTGGGCTAGGCGGCATCTTAAAGCGCGTGGAAGGGTGAGTAAAATGCCCTACTAATCTTCCATGATAGGGCAATCAGAGACCCGATTAGATCATTTTATATTTTGTTTTATATAAGATTTCAGGGAAATTCTATCACATTTGTTCAACTTACGTCGCTCCTATTTCAGATAGCGTACAGGGCTAGGCGGCATCTTAAAGCGCGTGGAAGGGCGAGTAAAATGCACTACTAAACTTCTAGGGTAGGGCAAACAGAGACCCGATTAGATCATTTTATATTATGGTTAATTTAAGAATTCAGCAAAATTCTATCACATTTGTTCAATTTACGTCGTTCCTATTTCAGATAGCGTATTGGGCTATGCGGCATCTCAAAGCGCATGAAATGACGAGTAAAATGCACTGTTAAACTTCTAGGGTAGGGCAAACAGAGACCCGATTAGATCATTTTATATTACGGTTAATATAAGAATTCAGCGTAACTCTGACACATTTGTTCAACTTACGTAGCTCCTATTTCAGATAGCGTACTGGGCTAGGCGGCATCTTAAAGCGCGCGGAATGGCGGGTAAAATGCACTATTAAACTTCTATGATAGGGCAATCAGAGACCCGATTAGATCATTTTATGTTTTGGTTAATATAAGAATTCAGAGAAATTCTATCACATTTGTTCAATTTACGTCGCTCCTATTTCAGATAGCGTATTGGGGTAAGCTGCATCTCAAAGCGCAAGACATGGCGAGTAAAATGCACTACTAACTTCTAGGGTAGGCAAACAGAGACCCGATTAGATCATTTTATATTGCGGTTAATATAAGAATTCAGCGTAACTCTGTCACATTTGTTCAACTTACGTAGCTCCTATTTCAGATAGCGTACTGGGCTAGGCGGCAACTTAAAGCGCGTGGAATGTCGAGTAAAATGCACCATTAAACTTCTATGGTAGGGCAATCAGAGAACCGATTAGATCATTTTATATTACGGTTAATATAAGAATTCAGCGTAATTCTATCACATTTGTTCAACTTTCGTCGCTCCTATTTCAGATAGCGTACTGAGCTAGGCGGCATCTTAAAGCGCGTGTAATGGCGAGTAATATGCAATATGAAACTTCTATGATAGGGCAATCAGAGACCCGATTAGATCATTTTATATTTTGGTTATTATAAAAATTCAGCGAAATTCTATCACATTTGTTCAATTTACGTCGCTCCTATTTCAGATAGCGTATTGGGCTAAGCGGCAACTCAAAGCGCATGAAATGACGAGTGAAATGCACTATTAAACTTCTAGGGTAGGGCGAACAGAGACCCAATTAGATCATTGTACATTAAGGTTAATATAAGAATTCAGGGAAATTCTATCACATTTGTTCAATTTACGTCGCTCCTATTTCAAATAGCGTACTCGGATAGGCGGCATCTTAAAGCGCGTGGAATGGCGAGTAAAATGCACTATTAAACTTCTATGATAGGGTAATCAGAGACCCGATTAGATCATTTTATATTTTGGTTAATATAAGAATTCAGCGAAATTCTATTACATTTGTTCAATTTACGTCGCTCCTATTTCAGATAGCGTATTGGGCTAAGCGGCATCTCAAAGCGCATGGATTGACGAGTGAAATGCTCTATTAAACTTCTGGGGTAGGGCGAACAGAAACCCGAATATATCATTTTATATTACGGTTAATATAAGAATTCAGCGAAATTCTATCACATTTGTTCAATTTACGTCGCTCCTATTTCAGATAGCGTACTGGGGTAAGCTGCATCTCAAAGCGCAAGACATGGCGAGTAAAATGCACTATTAAACTTCTAGGGTAGGGCAATCAGAGACCCGATTAGATCATTTTGTATTTTGGTTAATATAAGAATTCAGCGAAATTCTATTACATTTGTTTAATTTACGTCGCTCCTATTTCAGATAGCGTATTGCGCTAAGCGGCATCTCAAAGCGCATGAAATGGCGAGTAAAATGCACTATTATACTTCTAGTGTAGGGCAATCAGAGACCCGATTAGATCATTTTATATTATGGTTAATTTAAGAATTCAGCAAAATTCTATCACATTCGTTCAATTTACGTCGCTCCTATTTCAGATAGCTTATTGGGCTAAGCGGCATCTCAAAGCGCATGAAATGACGAGTGAAATGCACTATTAAACTTCTAGGGTAGGGCAAACAGAGACCCGATTAGATCATTTTACATTATGGTTAATATAAGAATTCAGCGTAATCCTGTCACATTTGTTCAACTTACGTAGCTCCTATTTCAGATAGCGTACTGGGCTAGGCGGCATCTTAAAGCGCGTAGAATGGCGAGTAAAATGCACTATTAAACTTCTATGATAGGGCAACCAGAGACCCGATTAGATCATTTTGTATTTTGGTTAATATAAGAATTCAGCGAAATTCTATCTCATTTGTTCAATTTACGTCGCTCCTATTTCAGATAGCGTATTGGGCTAAGCGGCATCTCAATGCGCATGAAATGGCGAGTAACATGCACTATTACACTTCTAGGATAAGGCAAACAGAGACCCGATTAGATCATTTTATATTACGGTTAATATAAGAATTCAGCGTAATTCTATCACATTTGTTCAACTTACGTCGCTCCTCTTTCAGATAGCGTACTGGGTTAGGCGGCATCTTAAAGCGCGTGGAATGGCGAGTAAAATGCACTTTTAAACTTCTATGATAGGCCTATCAGAGACCCGATTAGATCATTTTATGTTTTGGTTAATATAAGAATTCAGCGAAATTCTATCACATTTGTTCAATTTACGTCGCTCCTATTTCAGATAGCGTATTGGGGTAAGCTGCATCTCAAAGCGCAAGACATGGCGAGTAAAATGCACTATTAAACTTCTAGGGTAGGGCAATCAGATACACGATTAGATCATTTTGTATTTTGGTTAATATAAGAATTCAGCGAAATTCTATTACATTTGTTTAATTTACGTCGCTCCTATTTCAGATAGCGTATTGGGCTAAGCGGCATCTCAAAGCGCATGAAATGGCGTGTAAAATGCACTATTATACTTCTAGTGTAGGGCAATCAGAGACCCGATTAGATCATTTTATATTATGCTTAATTTAAGAATTCAGCAAAATTCTATCACATTTGTTCAATTTACGTAGTTCCTATTTCAGATAGCATACTGGGCTAGGCGGTATCTTAAAGCGCGCGGAATGGCGAGTAAAATGCACTATTAAACTTCTACGATAGGGCAATCAGAGACCCGATTAGATCATTTTATATTTTGGTTCATATAAGAATTCAGCGAAATTCTATCACATTTGTTCAATTTACGTCGCTCCTATTTCAGATAGCTTATTGGGCTAAGAGGCATCTCAAAGCGCATGAAATGACGAGTGAAATGCACTATTAAACTTCTAGGGTAGGGCAATCAGAGACCCGATTAGATCATTTTGTATTTTGGTTAATATAAGAATTCAGCGAAATTCTATTACATTTGTTTAATTTACGTCGCTCCTATTTCAGATAGCGTATTGGGCTAAGCGGCATCTCAAAGCGCATGAAATGGCGAGTAAAATGCACTATTATACTTCTAGTGTAGGGCAATCAGAGACCCGATTAGATCATTTTATATTATGCTTAATTTAAGAATTCAGCAAAATTCTATCACATTTGTTTCAATTTACGTAGTTCCTATTTCAGATAGCATACTGGGCTAGGCGGTATCTTAAAGCGCGCGGAATGGCGAGTAAAATGCACTATTAAACTTCTATGATAGGGCAATCAGAGACCCGATTAGATCATTTTATATTTTGGTTCATATAAGAATTCAGCGAAATTCTATCACATTTGTTCAATTTACGTCGCTCCTATTTCAGATAGCGTATTGGGCTAAGCGGCATCTCAAAGCGCAAGAAATGGCGAGTAAAATGCACTATTAAACTTCTAGGGTAGGGCAAACAGAGACCCGATTAGATCATTTTATATTTTGGTTAATATAAGAATTGAGCGAAATTCTGTCACATTTGTTCAATTTACGTCGCTCCTATTAACGATAGCGTATTGGGCTAAGCGGCATCTGAAAGCGCATGAAATGGCGAGTAAAATGCACTATTAAACTTCTAGGGTAGGGCAAACAGAGACCCGATTAGATCATTTTATATTATGATTAATTTAAGAAGTCAGCAAAATTCTATCACATTTGTTCAATTTACGTCGTTCCTCTTTCAGATAGCGTACTGGGCTAGGCGGCATCTTAAAGCGCATGGAAAGGCGAGTAAAATGCACTATTAAACTTCTATGATAGGGCAATCAGAGACCCGATTAGATCATTTTATATTACGGTTAATATAAGAATTCAGCGTAATTCTATCACATTTGTTCAACTTACGTCGCTCCTATTTCAGATAGCGCACTGGGCTAGGCGGTATCTTAAAGCGCGTGGAATGGCGAGTAAAATGCACTACTAAACTACTATGATAGAGCAATCAGAGACCCGATTAGGTCATTTTATATTTGGTTAATATAAGAATTCAGCGAAATTCTATCACATTTGTTCAATTTACGTCGCTCCTATTTCAGATAGCGTATTGGGGTAAGCTGCATCTCAAAGCGCATGAAATGGCGAGTAAAATGCACTATTAAACTTCAAGGGTAGGGCAAACAGAGACCCGATTAGATCATTTTACATTAAGCTTAATATAAGAATTCACGGAAATTCTATCACATTTGTTCAATTTACGTCTTCCTATTTCAGATAGCGTATTGGGCTAGGCGGCATCTCAAAGCGCATGAAATGGCGAGTGAAATGCACTATTAAACTTCTAGGGTAGGGCAAACAGTCACGCGATTAGATCATTTTATATTATGGTTAATTTAAGAATTCAGAAAAATTCTATCACATTTGTTCAATTTACGTCGTTCCTATTTCAAATAGCGTACTGGGCTAAGCGGCATCTCAAAGCCCATGAAATGGCGATTAAAATGCACTATTAAACTTCTAGGGTAAGGCAAACAGATACCCGATTAGAACATTTTATATTACGGTTAATATAAGAATTCAGCGTAATTCTATCACATTTGTTCAACTTACGTCACTCCTCTTTCAGATAGCGTACTGGGCTAGGCGGCATCTTAAAGCGCGTGGAATGGCGAGTAAAATGCACTATTAAACTTCTATGATAGGGCTATCAGAGACCCGATTAGATCATTTTATGTTTTGGTTAATATAAGAATTCAGCGAAACTCTATCACATTTGTTCAATTTACGTCGCTCCTATTTCAGATAGCGTATTGGGGTAAGCTGCATCTCAAAGCGCATGAAATGGCGAGTAAAATGCACTATTAAACTTCAAGGGTAGCGCAAACAGAGACCCGATTAGATCATTTTATATTACGGTTAATTTAAGAATTCAGAAAAATTCTATCACATTTGTTCAATTTACGTCGTTCCTATTTCAGATAGCGTATTGGGCTATGCGACATCTCAAAGCGCATGAAATGACGAGTAAAATGCACTATTAAACTTCTAGGGTAGGGCAAACAGAGACCCGATTAGATCATTTTATATTACGGTTAATATAAGAATTCAGCGTGATTCTATCACATTTGTTCAACTTACGTCGCTCCTATTTCAGATAGCGTACTGGGCTAGGCGGAATCTCAAAGCGCGTGGAAGGGTGAGTAAAATGCACTACTAATCTTCCATGATAGGGCAATCAGAGACCCGATTAGATCATTTTATATTTTGTTTTATATAAGATTTCAGGGAAATTCTGTCACATTTGTTCAATTTACGTCGCTCCTATTTCAGATAGCTTATTGGGCTTAGCGGCATCTGAAAGCGCATGAAATGGCGAGTAAAATGCACTATTAAACTTCTAGGGTAGGGCAAGCAGAGACACGATTAGATCATTTTATATTATGGTTAATTTAAGAATTCACCGAAATTCTATCACATTTGTTCAATTTATATCCCTCCTATTTCAGATAGCGTATTGGGCTAAGCGGCATCTCAAAGCGCATGAAATGGCGAGTAAAATGCACTAGTAAACTTCTAGGGTAGGGCAAACAGAGACCCGATTAGATCATTTTATATTATGGTTAATTTAACAATTCAGCAAAATTCTATCACATTTGTTCAATTTACGTCGCTCCTATTTCAGTTAGCGTACTGGGCTAGGCGTCAGCTTAAAGCGCGTGGAATGGCGAGTAAAATGCACTATTACACTTCTATGATAGGGCAATCAGAGACCCGATTAAATCATTTTATATTTTGGTTAATATAAGAATTCAGCGAAATTCTATCACATTTGTTCAACTTACGTCGCTCCTATTTCAGATAGCTTATTGAGCTAAGCGGCATCTCAAAGCGCATGAAATGAGCAGTGAAATGCACTATTAAACTTCTAGGGTAGGGCGAACAGAGACCCGATTAGATCATTTTACATTAAGCTTAATATAAGAATTCACGGAAATTCTATCACATTTGTTCAATTTACGTCTTCCTATTTCAGATAGCGTATTGGGCTAGGCGGCATCGCAAAGCGCATGAAATGGCGAGTAAGATGTACTATTAAACTTCTAGGATAAGGCAAACAGAGAACCGATTAGATCATTTTATATTACGGATAATATAAGAATTCAGCGTAATTCTATCACATTTGTTCAACTTACGCCGCACCTGCTTGAGATAGCGTACTGGGCTAGGCGGCATCTTAAAGCGCGTGGAAGGGCGAGTAAAATGCACTATTAAACTTCTAGGCTAGGGCGAACAGAGACCCGATTAGATCATTATATATTTTGGTTAATTTAAGAATTCAACGAAATTCTATCACATTTGTTCAATTTACGTCGCTCCTATTTCAGATAGCGTATTGGGCTAAGCGGCATCGCAAAGCGCATGAAATGACGAGTGAAATGCACTATTAAACTTCTAGGGTAGGGCAAACAGAGACCCGATTAAATCATTTTACATTAAGGTTAATATAAGAATTCAGGGAAATTCTATCACATTTGTTCAATTTACGTCGCCCCTATTACAGATAGCGTATTGGGCTAAGCGGCATCTCAAAGCGCATGAAATGGCGAGCAAAATGCACTATTAAACTTCTAGGGTAGGGCAAACAGAGACCCGATTAGATCATTTTGTATTACCGTTAATTTATGAATTCAGCAAAATTCTATCACATTTGTTCAATTTACGTCGCTCCTATTTCAGATAGCGTATTGGGCTAGGCGGCATCTTAAAGCGCGTGGAATGGCGAGTAAAATGCACTATTAAACTTCTATGATAGGGCGAACAGAGTCCCGATTAGATCATTGTATATTATGGTTAATTTAAGAATTCAACGAAATTCTATCACATTTGTTCAATTTACGTCGCTCCTATTTCAGATAGCGTATTGGGCTAAGCGGCACCTCAGAGCGCATGAAATGGCGAGTAAAATGCACTATTAAACTTCTGGGGTGAGGCAAACAGAGACCCGATTAGATCATATTACATTATGGTTAATAAAAGAATTCAGCGAAATTCTATCACATTTGTTAAATTTACGTCGCTCCTATTTCAGATAGTGTATTGGGCTAAGCGGCATCTGAAAGCGCATGAAATGACGAGTGAAATGCACTATTAAGCTTCTAGGGTAGGGCGAACAGAGACCCGATTAGATCATTTTATATTATAGTTAATTAAAGAATTCAGCGAAATTCTATCACATTTGTTCAATTTACGTCGCTCCTATTTCAGATAGCGTATTGGGCTAAACGGCATCTCAAAGCGCATGAAATGGCGGGTAAAATGCACTATTAAACTTCTAGGGTAACGCAAGCACAGACCCGATTATATCATTTTATATTATGGATAATATAAGAATTCAGCGTAATAGTATCACATTTGTTCAACTTACGCCGCTCCTATTTCAGATAGCGTACTGGGCTGGACGGCATCTTAAAGCGCGTGTAAGGGCGAGTAAAATGCACTATGAAACTTCTATGATAGGGCAATAAGACACCCGATCAGATCATTTTATATTTTGGTTAATATAAGGATTCAGCGAAATTCTATCACATTTGTTCAATTTACGTCGCTCCTATTTCAGATAGCGTACTGGGCTAGGCGCCAGCATAAAGCGCGTGGAATGGCGAGTAAAATGCACTATTAAACTTCTATGATAGGGCAATCAGAGACCCGATTAGATCATTTTATATTTTGGTTAATATAAGAATTCAGCGAAATTCTATCACATTTGTTCAATTTATATCCCTCCTATTTCAGATAGCGTATTGGGCTAAGCGGCATCTCAAAGCGCATGAAATGAGGAGTAAAATGCACTTTTAAAGTTCTAGGGTAGGGCAAACAGAGACCCAACCAGATCATTTTATATTATGGTTAATTTAAGAATTCAGCGAAATACTATCACATTCGTTCAATTTACGTCGCTCCTATTTCAGATAGCGTATTTGTAAAAGCGGCATCTCAAAGCGCATGAAATGACGAGTAAAATGCACTATTAAACTTCTGGGGTAGGACAAGCAGTGACCCGATTAGATCATTTTATATTACCGTTAATTTAAGAATTCAGCAAAATTCTATCACATTTGTTCAATTTACGTCGCTCCTATTTCAGATAGCGTGCTGGGCTAGGCGGCATCTTAAAGCGCGTGGAAGGGCGAGTAAAATGCACTATTAAACTTCAAGGGTAGGGCAAACAGAGACCCGATTAGATCATTTTATATTATGGTTAATTTAAGAATTCAG
>CAKAJE020002248.1:0-18504 GCA_916610135.2 Macropis europaea
TTCAGGGAAATTCTATCACATTTGTTCAATTTACGTCGCTGATATTTCAGATAGCGTATTGGGCTAAGCGGCATCTCAAAGCGCATGAAGTGACGAGCGAAATGCACTATTAAACTTCTAGGGTAGGGCAAGCAGAGACCCGATTAGATCATTTTATATTATGGTTAATTTAAGAATTCAGCGAAATTCTATCACATTTGTTCATCTTACGTCGCTCCTATTTCAGATAGCCTACTGACCTAGGCGGCATCTTAAAGCGCGTGGAAGGGCGAGTAAAATGCCTACTAAACTTCTATGATAGAGCAATCAGAGACCCGATTAGATCATTTTATATTTTGTTTAATATAAGGTTTCAGAGAAATTCTATCACATTTGTTCAATTTACGTCGCTCCTATTTCAGATAGCGTATTGGGCTAAGCGGCATCTCAAAGCGCATGAAATGGCGAGTGAAATGCACTATTAGACTTCTATGGTAGGGCGAACAGAGACCCGATTCGATCATTTTACATTAAGGTTAATATAAGAATTCACGGAAATTCTATCACATTTGTTCAATTTACGTCGCTCCTATTCCAGATAGCGTATTGGGCTAAGCGGCATCTCAAAGCGCATGAAATGGCGAGTAAAATGCGCCATTAAACTTCTAGGATAAGGCAAACAGAGACCCGATTAGATCATTTTATATTACGGTTAATATAAGAATTCAGCGTAATTCTATCACATTTGTTCAAGTTACGTCGCTCCTATTTCAGATAGCGTACTGGGCTAGGCGGCATCTTAAAGCGCGTGGAATGGCGAGTAAAATGCACTACTAATCTTCTATGATAGGGCAATCAGAGACCCGATTAGATCATTTTATATTTTGATTAATATAAGATTTCAGGGAAATTCTATCACATTTGTTCAATTTACGTCGCTCCTATTTCAGATAGCGTATTGGGCTAAGCCGGATCTCAAAGCGCATGAAATGGCGACTAAAATGCACTATTAAACTTCTAGGGTAGGGCAAACAGAGACCCGATTAGATCATTTTATATTATGGTTAATTTAAGAATTCAGCAAAATTCTACCACATTTGTTCAATTTACGTCGCTCCTATTTCAGATAGCGTACTGGGCTAGGCGGCATCACAAAGCGCATGAAATGGCGAACAAAATGCACTATTAAACATCTAGGCTATGGCGAACAGAGATCAGATTAGATCATTTTATATTTTGGTTAACATAAGAATTCTGCGAAATTCTATCACATTTGTTCAATTTACGTCGCTCCTATTTCAGATAGCTTATTGGGCTTAGCGGCATCTCAAAGCGCATGAAGTGACGAGTGAAATGCACTATTATACTTCTAGGGTAGGGCAAGCAGAGACCCGATTAGATCATTTTATATTATGGTTAATTTAAGAATTCAGCGAAATTCTATCACATTTGTTCAATTTACGTCGCTCCTATTCCAGATAGCGTATTGGGCTAAGCGGCATCTCAAAGCGCATGAAATGGCGAATAAAATGCACTATTAAACTTCTAGGCTAGGGCGAACAGAGACCCGAGCAGATCATTTTACATTATGGTTAATAAAAGAATTCAGCGTAATTCTATCACATTCGTTCAACTTACGTCGCTCCTATTTCAGATAGCGTATTCGGCTAAGCGGCATCTCAAAGCGCATGAAATGGCGAGTGAAATGCACTATTAGACTTCTATGGTAGGGCGAACAGAGACCCGATTGGATCATTTTCCATTAAGGTTAATATAAGAATTCACGGAAATTCTATCACATTTGTTCAATTTACGTCGCTCCTATTCCAGATAGCGTATTGGGCTAAGCGGCATCTCAAAGCGCATGAAATGGCGAGTAAAATGCGCTATTAAACTTCTAGGATGAGGCAAACAGAGACCCGATTAGATCATTTTATATTACGGTTCATATAAGAATTCAGCGTAATTCTATCACATTTGCTCAAGTTACGTCGCTCCTATTTCAGATAGCGTACTGGGCTAGGCGGCATCTTAAAGCGCGTGGAATGGCGAGTAAAATGCACTGCTAATCTTCTATGATAGGGCAATCAGAGACCCGATTAGATCATTTTATATTTTGATTAATATAAGATTTCAGGGAAATTCTATCACATTTGTTCAATTTACGTCGCTCCTATTTCAGATAGCGTATTGGTCTAAGCCGGATCTCAAAGCGCATGAAATGGCGACTAAAATGCACTATTAAACTTCTACGGTAGGGCAAACAGAGACCCGATTAGATCATTTTATATTATGGTTAATTTAAGAATTCAGCAAAATTCTATCACATTTGTTCAACTTACGTCGCTCCTATTTCAGATAGCGTACTGGGCTAGGCGGCAACTTAAAGCGCGTGGAATGGCGAGTAAAAGACACTACTAAATTTCTATGATAGGGCAATCAGAGACCCGATTAGATCATTTTATATTTTGTTTAATATAAGATTTCAGGGAAATAGTATCACATTTGTTCAATTTACGTCGCTCCTATTCCAGATAGCGTATTCGGCTGAGCGGCATCTCAAAGCGCATGAAATGACGAGGAAAATGCACTATTAAACTTCTAGGGTAGGGCAAGCAGAGACCCGATTAGATCATTTTATATTATGGTTAATTTAAGAATTCAGCAAAATTCTATCACATTCGTTTAATTTAGGTCGCTCCTATTTCAGATGGCGTATCGGGCTAAGCGGCATCTCAAAGCGCATGAAATGGCGAGTGAAATGCACTATAAGACTTCTATGGTAGGGCGAACAGAGACCAGATTAGATCATTTTACATTCTGGTTAATAAAATAATTCAGCGAAATTCTATCACATTTGTTCAACTTTCGTCGCTCCTATTTCAGATAGCGTATTGAGCTAAGCGGCATCTCGAAGCGCATGAAATGGCGAGTATAATGCACTATTAAACTTCTAGGATAAGGCAAACAGATACCCGATTAGATCATTTTATATTACGGTTAATATAAGAATGCAGCGTAATTCTATCACATTTGTCAAAGTTACGTCGCTCCTATTTCAGATAGCGTACTGGGCTAGGCGGCATCTTAAAGCGCGTGGAATGGCGAGTAAAATGCACTACTAAACTTCTATGATAGGGCAATCAGAGACCCGATTAGATCATTTTATATTTTGTTTAATATAAGATTTCAGGGATATTCTATCACATTTGTTCAATTTACGTCGCTCCTATTTCAGATAGCGTATTGGGCTAAGCGGCAACTGAAAGGGCATGAAATGACGAGTGAAATGCACTATTAAACTCCTAGGGTAGAGCGAACAGAGACCCGATTAGATCATTTTACATTAAGGTTAATATAAGAATTCAGGGAAATTCTATCACATTTGTTCAATTTACGTCGCTCCTATTTCAGATAGCGTATTGGGCTACGCGGCATCTCAAAGCGCATGAAATGGCGAATAAAATGCACTATTAAACTTCTAGGCTAGGGCGAACAGAGACCCGATTAGATCATTTTACATTCTGGTTAATAAAATAATTCAGAGAAATTCTATCACATTTGTTCAACTTTCGTTGCTCCTATTTCAGATAGCGTATTGGGTTAAGCGGCATCTCAAAGCGCATGAAATGGCGAGTAAAATGCACTATTAAACTTCTAGGGTAGGGCAAACAGAGACCCGATTAGATCATTTTATATTATGGTTAATTTAAGAATTCAGCAGAATTCTATCACATTTGTTCAATTTACGTCGCTCCTATTTCAGATAGCGTATTGGCCTATGCGGCATCTCAAAGCGCATGAAATGACGAGTGAAATGCACTATTATACATCTAGGGTAGGGTGAACAGAGACCCGAAGAGATCATTTTACATTAAGGTGAATAGAAGAATGCAGCGTAATTCTGTCACATTTGTTCAACTTACGTCGCTCCTATTTCAGATAGCGTATTGGGTTAAGCGTCATCTCAAAGCGCATGAAATGACGAGTGAAATGCACTATTAAACTTCTAGGGTAGGGCGAACAGAGACCCGTTTAGATCATTTTACATTAAGGTTAATATAAGTATTCAGCGAGACTCTATCACACTTGTTCAATTTACGTCGCTTCTATTTCAGACAGCGTACTGGGCTAGGCGGCATCTTAAAGCGCGTGGAATGGCGAGTAAAATGCACTACTAAACTTCTATGATAGGGCAATCAGAGACCCGATTAGATCATTTTATATTTTGTTTAATAGAAGATTTCAGGGAAATAGTATCACATTTGTTCAATTTACGTCGCTCCTATATCAGATAGCGTATTCGGCTAAGCGGCATCTCATAGCGCATGAAATGGCGAGTGAAATGCACCATTAGACTTCTATGGTAGGGCGAACAGAGACCCGATTAGATCATTTTACATTAAGGTTAATATAAGGATTCACGGAAATTCTATCACATTTGTTCAATTTACGTCGCTCCTATTTCAGATAGCGTATTGGACTATGCGGCATCTCAAAGCGCATGAAATGGCGAGTAAAATGCACTATTAAACTTCTAGGGTAGGGCAAACAGAGACCCGATTAGATCATTTTATATTATGGTTAATTTAAGAATTCAGCCAAATTCTATCACATTTGTTCAATTTACGTCGCTCCTATTTCAGATAGCGTACTGGGCTAGGCGGAATCTCAAAGCGCGTGGATTGGCGAGTAAAATGCACTATTAATCTTCTAGGGTAGGGCGAACAGAGACCCGATTAGAACACTTTACATTAAGGTTAATATAAGAATTCAGCGAAAGTCTCTCACATTTGTTCAATTTACGTCGCTGATATTTCAGATAGCGTATTGGGCTAAGCGGCATCTCAATGCGCATGAAATGGCGAGTAAAGTGCACTATTAAACTTCTAGGATAAGGCAAACAGAGACCCGATTCGATCATTTTATATTACGGTTAATATAAGAATTCAGCGTAATTCTATCACATTTGTTCAACGTACGTCGCTCCTATTTCAGATAGCGTATTGGGCTAAGCGGCATCTCAAAGCGCATGAAATGGCGAGTGAAATGCACTATTAGACTTCTATGGTAGGGCGAACAGAGACCCGATTGGATCATTTTACATTAAGGTTAATATAAGAATTCACGGAAATTCTATCACATTTGTTCAATTTACGTCGCTCCTATTCCAGATAGCGTATTGGGCTAAGCGGCATCTCAAAGCGCATGAAATGGCGAGTAAAATGCGCTATTAAACTTCTAGGATAAGGCAAACAGAGACCCGATTAGATCATTTTATATTACGGTTAATATAAGAATTCAGCGTAATTCTATCACATTTGTTCAAGTTACGTCGCTCCTATTTCAGATAGCGTACCGGGCTATGCGGCATCTTAAAGCGCGTGGAATGGCGAGTAAAATGCACTACTAATCTTCTATGATAGGGCAATCAGAGACCCGATTAGATCATTTTATATTTTGTTTAATATAAGATTTCAGGGAAATAGTATCACATTTGTTCAATTTACGTCGCTCCTATATCAGATAGCGTATTCGGCTAAGCGGCATCTCAAAGCGCATGAAATGGCGAGTGAAATGCACCATTTGACATCTATGGTATGGCGAACAGAGACCCGATTAGATCATTTTACATTAAGGTTAATATAAGGATTCACGGAAATTCTATCACATTTGTTCAATTTACGTCGCTCCTATTTCAGATAGCGTACTGGGCTATGCGGCATCTCAAAGCGCATGAAATGGCGAGTAAAATGCACTATTAAACTTCTAGGGTAGGGCAAACAGAGACCCGATTAGATCATTTTTTATTATGGTTAATTTAAGAATTCAGCCAAATTCTATCACATTTGTTCAATTTACGTCGCTCCTATTTCAGATAGCGTACTGGTCTAGGCGGAATCTTAAAGCGCGTGGATTGGCGAGTAAAATGCACTATTAATCTTCTAGGGTAGGGCGAACAGAGACCCGATTAGAACACTTTACATTAAGGTTAAAATAAGAATTCAGCGAAAGTCTCTCACATTTGTTCAATTTACGTCGCTGATATTTCAGATAGCGTATTGGGCTAAGCGGAATCTCAATGCGCATGAAATGGCGAGTAAAATGCACTATTAAACTTCTAGGATAAGGCAAACAGAGACCCGATTCGATCATTTTATATTACGGTTAATATAAGAATTCAGCGTAATTCTATCACATTTGTTCAACGTACGTCGCTCCTATTTCAGATAGCGTACTAGGCTAGGCGGCATCTTAAAGCGCGTGGAATGGCGGGTAAAATGCACTATTAAACTTCTATGATAGGGCTAGCAGAGACCCGATTAGATCATTTTATATTACGGTTAATATAAGAATTCAGCGTAATTCTATCACATTTGTTCAAGTTACGTCGCTCCTATTTCAGATTGCTTATTGGGCTTAGCGGCATCTCGAAGCGCATGAAGTGACGAGTGAAATGCACTATTATACTTCTAGGGTAGGGCAAGCAGAGACCCGATTAGATCATTTTATATTACATTATATGTTAACTTAAGAATTCAGCCAAATTCTACCACATTTGTTCAATTTACGTCGCTCCTATTTCAGATAGCGTACTGGGCTAGGCGGCATCACAAAGCGCATGAAATGGCGAACAAAATGCACTATTAAACTTCTAGGCTATGGCGAACAGAGATCAGATTAGATCACTTTATATTTTGGTTAACATAAGAATTCTGCGAAATTCTATCACATTTGTTCAATTTACGTCGCTCCCTTTCAGATTGCTTATTGGGCTTAGCGGCATCTCGAAG
Organism: Macropis europaea; assembly: GCA_916610135.2. Classification (NCBI taxonomy): domain Eukaryota; kingdom Metazoa; phylum Arthropoda; class Insecta; order Hymenoptera; family Melittidae; genus Macropis; species Macropis europaea. Next base: position 6,774 of record CAKAJE020002248.1, read on the forward strand.
CGCATGAAGTGACGAGTGAAATGCACTATTATACTTCTAGGGTAGGGCAAGCAGAGACCCGATTAGATCATTTTATATTACATTATATGTTAACTTAAGAATTCAGCCAAATTCTATCACATTTGTTCAATTTACGTCGCTCCTATTTCAGATAGCGTACTGGGCTAGGCGGAATCTTAAAGCGCGTGGATTGGCGAGTAAAATGCACTATTATACTTCTATGACAGGGCAATCAGAGACCCGATTAGATCATTTTATATTTTGATTAATATAAGATTTCAGCAAAATTCTATCACATTTGTTCAACTTACGTCGCTCCTATTTCAGATAGCGTACTGGGCTAGGCGGCAACTTAAAGCGCGTGGAATGGCGAGTAAAATACACTACTAAATTTCTATGATAGGGCAATCAGAGACCCGATTAGATCATTTTATATTTTGTTTAATATAAGATTTCAGGGAAATAGTATCACATTTGTTCAATTTACGTCGCTCCTATTCCAGATAGCGTATTCGGCTAAGCGGCATCTCAAAGCGCATGAATTGACGAGGGAAATGCACTATTAAACTTCTAGGGTAGGGCAAGCAGAGACCCGATTAGATCATTTTATATTATGGTTAATTTAAGAATTCAGCAAAATTCTATCACATTCGTTCAATTTAGGTCGCTCCAATTTCAGATACCGTATCGGGCTAAGCGGCATCTCAAAGCGCATGAAATGGCGAGTGAAATGCACTATAAGACTTCTATGGTAGGGCGAACAGAGACCAGATTAGATCATTTTACATTCTGGTTAATAAAATAATTCTGCGAAATTCTATCACATTTGTTCAACTTTCGTCGCTCCTATTTCAGATAGCGTATTGAGCTAAGCGGCATCTCGAAGCGCATGAAATGGCGAGTATAATGCACTATTAAACTTCTAGGATAAGGCAAACAGATACTCGATTAGATCATTTTATATTACGGTTAATATAAGAATGCAGCGTAATTCTATCACATTTGTTCAAGTTACGTCGCTCCTATTTCAGATAGCGTACTGGGCTAGGCGGCATCTTAAAGCGCGTGGAATGGCGAGTAAAATGCACTACTAAACTTCTATGATAGGGCAATCAGAGACCCGATTAGATCATTTTATATTTTGTTTAATATAAGATTTCAGGGAAATTCTATCACATTTGTTCAATTTACGTCGCTCCTATTTCAGATAGCGTATTGGGCTAAGCGGCAACTGAAAGGGCATGAAATGACGAGTGAAATGCACTATTAAACTCCTAGGGTAGTGCGAACAGAGACCCGATTAGATCATTTTACATTAAGGTTAATATAAGAATTCAGGGAAATTCTATCACATTTGTTCAATTTACGTCGCTCCTATTTAAGATAGCGTATTGGGCTACGCGGCATCTCAAAGCGCATGAAATGGCGAATAAAATGCACTATTAAACTTCTAGGCTAGGGCGAACAGAGACCCGATTAGATCATTTTACATTCTGGTTAATAAAATAATTCAGCGAAATTCTATCACATTTGTTCAACATTTCGTTGCTCCTATTTCAGATAGCGTATTGGGTTAAGCGGCATCTCAAAGCGCATGAAATGGCGAGTAAAATGCACTATTAAACTTCTAGGGTAGGGCAAACAGAGACCCGATTAGATCATTTTATATTATGGTTAATTTAAGAATTCAGCCAAATTCTATCACATTTGTTCAATTTACGTCGCTCCTATTTCAGATAGCGTACTGGGCTAGGCGGCATCTCAATGCGCATGAAATGGCGAGTAAAATGCACTATTAAACTTCTGGGATAAGGCAAACAGAGACCCGATTCGATCATTTTATATTACGGTTAATATAAGAATTCAGCGTAATTCTATCACATTTGTTCAACGTACGTCGCTCCTATTTCAGATAGCGTATTGGGCTAAGCGGCATCTCAAAGCGCATGAAATGGCGAGTGAAATGCACTATTAGACTTCTATGGTAGGGCGAACAGAGACCCGATTGGATCATTTTACATTAAGGTTAATATAAGAATTCACGGAAATTCTATCACATTTGTTCAATTTACGTCGCTCCTATTCCAGATAGCGTATTGGGCTAAGCGGCATCTCAAAGTGCATGAAATGGCGAGTAAAATGCGCTATTAAACTTCTAGGATAAGGCAAACAGAGACCCGATTAGATCATTTTATATTACGGTTAATATAAGAATTCAGCGTAATTCTATCACATTTGTTCAAGTTACGTCGCTCCTATTTCTGATAGCGTACTGGGCTATGCGGCATCTTAAAGCGCGTGGATTGGCGAGTAAAATGCACTACTAATCTTCTATGATAGGGCAATCAGAGACCCGATTAGATCATTTTATATTATGGTTAATTTAAGAATTCAGCGAAATTCTATCACATTTGTTCAATTTACGTCGCTCCTATTCCAGATAGCGTATTGGGCTAAGCGGCATCTCAAAGCGCATGAAATGGCGAATAAAATGCACTATTAAACTTCTAGGCTAGGGCGAACAGAGACCCGAGCAGATCATTTACAATATGGTTAATAAAAGAATTCAGCGTAATTCTATCACATTTGTTCAACTTACGTCGCTCCTATTTCAGATAGCGTATTGGGCTAAGCGGCATCTCAAAGCGCATGAAATGGCGAGTGAAATGCACTATTAGACTTCTATGGTAGGGCGAACAGAGACCCGATTGGATCATTTCACATTAAGGTTAATATAAGAATTCACGGAAATTCTATCACATTTGTTCAATTTACGTCGCTCCTATTCCAGATAGCGTATTGGGCTAAGCGGCATCTCAAAGCGCATGAAATGTCGAGTAAAATGCGCTATTAAACTTCTAGGATAAGGCAAACAGAGACCCGATTAGATCATTTTATATTACGGTTCATATAAGAATTCAGCGTAATTCTATCACATTTGCTCAAGTTACGTCGCTCCTATTTCAGATAGCGTACTGGGCTAGGCGGCATCTTAAAGCGCGTGGAATGGCGAGTAAAATGCACTACTAATCTTCTATGATAGTGCAATCAGAGACCCGATTAGATCATTTTATATTTTGATTAATATAAGATTTCAGGGAAATTCTATCACATTTGTTCAATTTACGTCGCTCCTATTTCAGATAGCGTACTGGGCTAAGCCGGATCTCAAAGCGCATGAAATGGCGACTAAAATGCACTATTAAACTTCTACGGTAGGGCAAACAGAGACCCGATTAGATCATTTTATATTATGGTTAATTTAAGAATTCAGCAAAATTCTATCACATTTGTTCAACTTACGTCGTTCCTATTTCCGATAGCGTACTGGGCTAGGCGGCAACTTAATGCGCGTGGACTGGCGAGTAAAATACACTACTAAATTTCTATGATAGGGCAATCAGAGACCCGATTAGATCATTTTATATTTTGTTTAATATAAGATTTCAGGGAAATAGTATCACATTTGTTCAATTTACGTCGCTCCTATTCCAGGTAGCGTATTCGGCTAAGCGGCATCTCAAAGCGCATGAAATGACGAGGAAAATGCACTATTAAACTTCTAGGGTAGGGCAAGCAGAGACCCGATTAGATCATTTTATATTATGGTTAATTTAAGAATTCAGCAAAATTCTATCACATTCGTTCAATTTAGGTCGCTGCAATTACAGATAGCGTATCGGGCTAAGCGGCATCTCAAAGCGCATGAAATGGCGAGTGAAATGCACTATAAGACTTCTATGGTAGGGCGAACAGAGACCAGATTAGATCATTTCACATTCTGGTTAATAAAATAATTCAGCGAAATTCTATCACATTTGTTCAACTTTCGTCGCTCCTATTTCAGATAGCGTATTGAGCTAAGCGGCATCTCGAAGCGCATGAAATAGCGAGTATAATGCACTATTAAACTTCTAGGATAAGGCAAACAGATACCCGATTAGATCATTTTATATTACGGTTAATATAAGAATGCAGCGTAATTCTATCACATTTGTTCAAGTTACGTCGCTCCTATTTCAGATAGCGTACTGGGCTAGGCGGCATCTTAAAGCGCGTGGAATGGCGAGTAAAATGCACTACTAAACTTCTATGATAGGGCAATCAGAGACCCGATTAGATCATTTTATATTTTGTTTAATATAAGATTTCAGGGATATTCTATCACATTTGTTCAATTTACGTCGCTCCTATTTCAGATAGCGTATTGGGCTAAGCGGCAACTGAAAGGGCATGAAATGACGAGTGAAATGCACTATTAAACTCCTAGGGTAGAGCGAACAGAGACCCGATTAGATCATTTTACATTAAGGTTAATATAAGAATTCAGGGAAAGTCTATCACATTTGTTCAATTTACGTCGCTCCTATTTCAGACAGCGTACTGGGCTAGGCGGCATCTTAAAGCGCGTGGACTGGTGAGTAAAATACACTACTAAATTTCTATGATAGGGCAATCAGAGACCCGATTAGATCATTTTATATTTTGTTTAATATAAGATTTCAGGGAAATAGTATCACATTTGTTCAATTTACGTCGCTCCTATATCAGATAGCGTATTCGGCTAAGCGGCATCTCAAAGCGCATGAAATGGCGAGTGAAATGCACCATTTGACATCTATGGTAGGGCGAACAGAGACCCGATTAGATCATTTTACATTAAGGTTAATATAAGGATTCACGGAAATTCTATCACATTTGTTCAATTTACGTCGCTCCTATTTCAGATAGCGTACTGGGCTAGGCGGCATCTTAAAGCGCGTGGAATGGCGAGTAAAATGCACTGCTAATCTTCTATGATAGGGCAATCAGAGACCCGATTAGATCATTTTATATTTTGATTAATATAAGATTTCAGGGAAATTCTATCACATTTGTTCAATTTACGTCGCTCCTATTTCAGATAGCGTATTGGTCTAAGCCGGATCTCAAAGCGCATGAAATGGCGACTAAAATGCACTATTAAACTTCTACGGTAGGGCAAACAGAGACCCGATTAGATCATTTTATATTATGGTTAATTTAAGAATTCAGCAAAATTCTATCACATTTGTTCAACTTACGTCGCTCCTATTTCAGATAGCGTACTGGGCTAGGCGGCAACTTAAAGCGCGTGGAATGGCGAGTAAAAGACACTACTAAATTTCTATGATAGGGCAATCAGAGACCCGATTAGATCATTTTATATTTTGTTTAATATAAGATTTCAGGGAAATAGTATCACATTTGTTCAATTTACGTCGCTCCTATTTCAGATAGCGTACTGGGCTAGGCGGCATCACAAAGCGCATGAAATGGCGAACAAAATGCACTATTAAACATCTAGGCTATGGCGAACAGAGATCAGATTAGATCATTTTATATTTTGGTTAACATAAGAATTCTGCGAAATTCTATCACATTTGTTCAATTTACGTCGCTCCTATTTCAGATAGCTTATTGGGCTTAGCGGCATCTCAAAGCGCATGAAGTGACGAGTGAAATGCACTATTATACTTCTAGGGTAGGGCAAGCAGAGACCCGATTAGATCATTTTATATTATGGTTAATTTAAGAATTCAGCGAAATTCTATCACATTTGTTCAATTTACGTCGCTCCTATTCCAGATAGCGTATTGGGCTAAGCGGCATCTCAAAGCGCATGAAATGGCGAATAAAATGCACTATTAAACTTCTAGGCTAGGGCGAACAGAGACCCGAGCAGATCATTTTACATTATGGTTAATAAAAGAATTCAGCGTAATTCTATCACATTCGTTCAACTTACGTCGCTCCTATTTCAGATAGCGTATTCGGCTAAGCGGCATCTCAAAGCGCATGAAATGGCGAGTGAAATGCACTATTAGACTTCTATGGTAGGGCGAACAGAGACCCGATTGGATCATTTTCCATTAAGGTTAATATAAGAATTCACGGAAATTCTATCACATTTGTTCAATTTACGTCGCTCCTATTCCAAATAGCGTATTGGGCTAAGCGGCATCTCAAAGCGCATGAAATGGCGAGTAAAATGCGCTATTAAACTTCTAGGATGAGGCAAACAGAGACCCGATTAGATCATTTTATATTACGGTTCATATAAGAATTCAGCGTAATTCTATCACATTTGCTCAAGTTACGTCGCTCCTATTTCAGATAGCGTACTGGGCTAGGCGGCATCTTAAAGCGCGTGGAATGGCGAGTAAAATGCACTGCTAATCTTCTATGATAGGGCAATCAGAGACCCGATTAGATCATTTTATATTTTGATTAATATAAGATTTCAGGGAAATTCTATCACATTCGTTCAATTTAGGTCGCTCCTATTTCAGATAGCGTATTGGTCTAAGCCGGATCTCAAAGCGCATGAAATGGCGACTAAAATGCACTATTAAACTTCTACGGTAGGGCAAACAGAGACCCGATTAGATCATTTTATATTATGGTTAATTTAAGAATTCAGCAAAATTCTATCACATTTGTTCAACTTACGTCGCTCCTATTTCAGATAGCGTACTGGTCTAGGCGGCAACTTAAAGCGCGTGGAATGGCGAGTAAAAGACACTACTAAATTTCTATGATAGGGCAATCAGAGACCCGATTAGATCATTTTATATTTTGTTTAATATAAGATTTCAGGGAAATAGTATCACATTTGTTCAATTTACGTCGCTCCTATTCCAGATAGCGTATTCGGCTGAGCGGCATCTCAAAGCGCATGAAATGACGAGTAAAATGCACTATTAAACTTCTAGCGTAGGGCAAGCAGAGTCCCGATTAGATCATTTTATATTATGGTTAATTTAAGAATTCAGCAAAATTCTATCACATTCGTTTAATTTAGGTCGCTCCTATTTCAGATGGCGTATCGGGCTAAGCGGCATCTCAAAGCGCATGAAATGGCGAGTGAAATGCACTATAAGACTTCTATGGTAGGGCGAACAGAGACCAGATTAGATCATTTTACATTCTGGTTAATAAAATAATTCAGCGAAATTCTATCACATTTGTTCAACTTTCGTCGCTCCTATTTCAGATAGCGTATTGAGCTAAGCGGCATCTCGAAGCGCATGAAATGGCGAGTATAATGCACTATTAAACTTCTAGGATAAGGCAAACAGATACCCGATTAGATCATTTTATATTACGGTTAATATAAGAATGCAGCGTAATTCTATCACATTTGTCAAAGTTACGTCGCTCCTATTTCAGATAGCGTACTGGGCTAGGCGGCATCTTAAAGCGCGTGGAATGGCGAGTAAAATGCACTACTAAACTTCTATGATAGGGCAATCAGAGACCCGATTAGATCATTTTATATTTTGTTTAATATAAGATTTCAGGGATATTCTATCACATTTGTTCAATTTACGTCGCTCCTATTTCAGATAGCGTATTGGGCTAAGCGGCAACTGAAAGGGCATGAAATGACGAGTGAAATGCACTATTAAACTCCTAGGGTAGAGCGAACAGAGACCCGATTAGATCATTTTACATTAAGGTTAATATAAGAATTCAGGGAAATTCTATCACATTTGTTCAATTTACGTCGCTCCTATTTCAGATAGCGTATTGGGCTACGCGGCATCTCAAAGCGCATGAAATGGCGAATAAAATGCACTATTAACCTTCTAGGCTAGGGCGAACAGAGACCCGATTAGATCATTTTACATTCTGGTTAATAAAATAATTCAGAGAAATTCTATCACATTTGTTCAACTTTCGTTGCTCCTATTTCAGATAGCGTATTGGGTTAAGCGGCATCTCAAAGCGCATGAAATGGCGAGTAAAATGCACTATTAAACTTCTAGGGTAGGGCAAACAGAGACCCGATTAGATCATTTTATATTATGGTTAATTTAAGAATTCAGCAGAATTCTATCACATTTGTTCAATTTACGTCGCTCCTATTTCAGATAGCGTATTGGCCTATGCGGCATCTCAAAGCGCATGAAATGACGAGTGAAATGCACTATTATACATCTAGGGTAGGGTGAACAGAGACCCGAAGAGATCATTTTACATTAAGGTGAATAGAAGAATGCAGCGTAATTCTGTCACATTTGTTCAACTTACGTCGCTCCTATTTCAGATAGCGTATTGGGTTAAGCGTCATCTCAAAGCGCATGAAATGACGAGTGAAATGCACTATTAAACTTCTAGGGTAGGGCGAACAGAGACCCGTTTAGATCATTTTACATTAAGGTTAATATAAGTATTCAGCGAGACTCTATCACACTTGTTCAATTTACGTCGCTTCTATTTCAGACAGCGTACTGGGCTAGGCGGCATCTTAAAGCGCGTGGAATGGCGAGTAAAATGCACTACTAAACTTCTATGATAGGGCAATCAGAGACCCGATTAGATCATTTTATATTTTGTTTAATAGAAGATTTCAGGGAAATAGTATCACATTTGTTCAATTTACGTCGCTCCTATATCAGATAGCGTATTCGGCTAAGCGGCATCTCATAGCGCATGAAATGGCGAGTGAAATGCACCATTAGACTTCTATGGTAGGGCGAACAGAGACCCGATTAGATCATTTTACATTAAGGTTAATATAAGGATTCACGGAAATTCTATCACATTTGTTCAATTTACGTCGCTCCTATTTCAGATAGCGTATTGGACTATGCGGCATCTCAAAGCGCATGAAATGGCGAGTAAAATGCACTATTAAACTTCTAGGGTAGGGCAAACAGAGACCCGATTAGATCATTTTATATTATGGTTAATTTAAGAATTCAGCCAAATTCTATCACATTTGTTCAATTTACGTCGCTCCTATTTCAGATAGCGTACTGGGCTAGGCGGAATCTCAAAGCGCGTGGATTGGCGAGTAAAATGCACTATTAATCTTCTAGGGTAGGGCGAACAGAGACCCGATTAGAACACTTTACATTAAGGTTAATATAAGAATTCAGCGAAAGTCTCTCACATTTGTTCAATTTACGTCGCTGATATTTCAGATAGCGTATTGGGCTAAGCGGCATCTCAATGCGCATGAAATGGCGAGTAAAGTGCACTATTAAACTTCTAGGATAAGGCAAACAGAGACCCGATTCGATCATTTTATATTACGGTTAATATAAGAATTCAGCGTAATTCTATCACATTTGTTCAACGTACGTCGCTCCTATTTCAGATAGCGTATTGGGCTAAGCGGCATCTCAAAGCGCATGAAATGGCGAGTGAAATGCACTATTAGACTTCTATGGTAGGGCGAACAGAGACCCGATTGGATCATTTTACATTAAGGTTAATATAAGAATTCACGGAAATTCTATCACATTTGTTCAATTTACGTCGCTCCTATTCCAGATAGCGTATTGGGCTAAGCGGCATCTCAAAGCGCATGAAATGGCGAGTAAAATGCGCTATTAAACTTCTAGGATAAGGCAAACAGAGACCCGATTAGATCATTTTATATTACGGTTAATATAAGAATTCAGCGTAATTCTATCACATTTGTTCAATTTACGTCGCTCCTATTTCAGATAGCGTACCGGGCTATGCGGCATCTTAAAGCGCGTGGAATGGCGAGTAAAATGCACTACTAATCTTCTATGATAGGGCAATCAGAGACCCGATTAGATCATTTTATATTTTGTTTAATATAAGATTTCAGGGAAATAGTATCACATTTGTTCAATTTACGTCGCTCCTATATCAGATAGCGTATTCGGCTAAGCGGCATCTCAAAGCGCATGAAATGGCGAGTGAAATGCACCATTTGACATCTATGGTATGGCGAACAGAGACCCGATTAGATCATTTTACATTAAGGTTAATATAAGGATTCACGGAAATTCTATCACATTTGTTCAATTTACGTCGCTCCTATTTCAGATAGCGTACTGGGCTATGCGGCATCTCAAAGCGCATGAAATGGCGAGTAAAATGCACTATTAAACTTCTAGGGTAGGGCAAACAGAGACCCGATTAGATCATTTTTTATTATGGTTAATTTAAGAATTCAGCCAAATTCTATCACATTTGTTCAATTTACGTCGCTCCTATTTCAGATAGCGTACTGGTCTAGGCGGAATCTTAAAGCGCGTGGATTGGCGAGTAAAATGCACTATTAATCTTCTAGGGTAGGGCGAACAGAGACCCGATTAGAACACTTTACATTAAGGTTAAAATAAGAATTCAGCGAAAGTCTCTCACATTTGTTCAATTTACGTCGCTGATATTTCAGATAGCGTATTGGGCTAAGCGGAATCTCAATGCGCATGAAATGGCGAGTAAAATGCACTATTAAACTTCTAGGATAAGGCAAACAGAGACCCGATTCGATCATTTTATATTACGGTTAATATAAGAATTCAGCGTAATTCTATCACATTTGTTCAACGTACGTCGCTCCTATTTCAGATAGCGTACTAGGCTAGGCGGCATCTTAAAGCGCGTGGAATGGCGGGTAAAATGCACTATTAAACTTCTATGATAGGGCTAGCAGAGACCCGATTAGATCATTTTATATTACGGTTAATATAAGAATTCAGCGTAATTCTATCACATTTGTTCAAGTTACGTCGCTCCTATTTCAGATTGCTTATTGGGCTTAGCGGCATCTCGAAGCGCATGAAGTGACGAGTGAAATGCACTATTATACTTCTAGGGTAGGGCAAGCAGAGACCCGATTAGATCATTTTATATTACATTATATGTTAACTTAAGAATTCAGCCAAATTCTACCACATTTGTTCAATTTACGTCGCTCCTATTTCAGATAGCGTACTGGGCTAGGCGGCATCACAAAGCGCATGAAATGGCGAACAAAATGCACTATTAAACTTCTAGGCTATGGCGAACAGAGATCAGATTAGATCACTTTATATTTTGGTTAACATAAGAATTCTGCGAAATTCTATCACATTTGTTCAATTTACGTCGCTCCCTTTCAGATTGCTTATTGGGCTTAGCGGCATCTCGAAGCGCATGAAGTGACGAGTGAAATGCACTATTATACTTCTAGGGTAGGGCAAGCAGAGACCCGATTAGATCATTTTATATTACATTATATGTTAACTTAAGAATTCAGCCAAATTCTATCACATTTGTTCAATTTACGTCGCTCCTATTTCAGATAGCGTACTGGGCTAGGCGGAATCTTAAAGCGCGTGGATTGGCGAGTAAAATGCACTATTATACTTCTATGACAGGGCAATCAGAGACCCGATTAGATCATTTTATATTTTGATTAATATAAGATTTCAGCAAAATTCTATCACATTTGTTCAACTTACGTCGCTCCTATTTCAGATAGCGTACTGGGCTAGGCGGCAACTTAAAGCGCGTGGAATGGCGAGTAAAATACACTACTAAATTTCTATGATAGGGCAATCAGAGACCCGATTAGATCATTTTATATTTTGTTTAATATAAGATTTCAGGGAAATAGTATCACATTTGTTCAATTTACGTCGCTCCTATTCCAGATAGCGTATTCGGCTAAGCGGCATCTCAAAGCGCATGAATTGACGAGTGAAATGCACTATTAAACTTCTAGGGTAGGGCAAGCAGAGACCCGATTAGATCATTTTATATTATGGTTAATTTAAGAATTCAGCAAAATTCTATCACATTCGTTCAATTTAGGTCGCTCCAATTTCAGATACCGTATCGGGCTAAGCGGCATCTCAAAGCGCATGAAATGGCGAGTGAAATGCACTATAAGACTTCTATGGTAGGGCGAACAGAGACCAGATTAGATCATTTTACATTCTGGTTAATAAAATAATTC
>CAKAJE020002249.1:0-19722 GCA_916610135.2 Macropis europaea
ACATTAGATCATTTTATATTATGGTTAATTTAAGAATTCAGCGAAATTCTCTCACATTTGTTCAATTTACGTCGCTGATATTTCAGATAGCGTATTGGGCTAAGCGGCATCTCAAAGCGCAAGAAATGGCGAGTAAAATGCACTATTAAACTTCTAGGGTAGGGCAAACAGAGACCCGATTAGGTCATTTCATATTATGGTTAATTTAAGAATTCAGAAAAATTCTATCACATTTATTCAATTTACGTCGCTCCTATTTCAGATAGCGTATTGGGCTAAGCGGCATCTCAAAGCGCAGGAAATGGCGAGTAAAATGCACTATTAAGCTTCTAGGGTTGGGCACATAGAGACCCGATTAGATCATTTTATATTATGGTTAATTTAAGAATTCAGCGAAATCCTATCACATTTGTTCATTTTACGTCGCTCCTATTTCAGATAGCGTATTGGGCTAAGCGGCATCTCAAAGCGCATGAAATGGCGAGTAAAATGCACTATTAAACTTCTAGGGCAGGGCGAACAGAGACCCGATTAGATCATTTTACATTAAGGTTAATATAAGTATTCAGGGAACTTCTATCACATTTGTTCAATTTACGTCGCTCCTATTTCAGACAGCTTCTTGGGCTAAGCGGCATCTCAAAGCGCATGAAATGACGAGTAAAATGCACTATTAAACTTCTAGGGTAGGGCAATCAGAGACCCGATTAGATCATTTTATATTATGGTTAATTTAAGAATTCAGCAAAATTCTATCACATTTGTTCAATTTACGTCGTTCCGATTTCAGATAGCATACTGGGCTAGGCGGCATCTTAAAGCGCGTGGAATGGCGTGTAAAATGCACTATTAATCTTCTATGATAGGGCAATCAGAGACCCGATTAGATCATTTTATATTTTGGTTAATATAAGAATTCAGCGTAATTCTATCACATTTGTTCAATTTACGTCGCTCCTATATCAGATAGCATATTGGGCTAAGCGGCATCTCAAAGCGCATGAAATGGCGAGTAAAATGCACTATTAAACTTCTAGGGTAAGGCAAACAGAGACCCGATTAGATCATCTTATATTACGGTTAATATAAGAATTCAGCGAAATTCTATCACATTTGTTCAATTTACGTCGCTCCTATTTCAGATAGCGAATTGGGCTATGCGGCATCTCAAAGCGCATGAAATGACGAGAGAAATGCACTATTAAACTTCTTGGGTAGGGCGAACAGAGACAAGATTACATCATTTTATATTATGGTTAATTTAAGAATTCAGCAAAATTCTATCACATTTGTTCAATTTACGTCGCTCCTATTTCAGGTAGCGTACTGGGCTACGCGGTATCTTAAAGCGCGTGGAATGTCGAGTAAAATGCACTATTAAACTTCTAGGATAAGGCAAACGGAGACCCGATTAGACCATTTTATATTACGGTTAATATAAGAATTCAGCGTTATTCTATCACATTTGTTCAACTTACGTCGCTCCTAGTTCAGAAGGCGTACTCGGATAGGCGGCATCTTAAAGCGCGTGGAATGGCGAGTAAAATGCACTATTAAACTTCTCGGGTAATGCAAACAGAGACCCGATTAGATCATTTTATATTACGGTTAGTATAAGATTTCAGGGAAATTCTATCACATTTGTTCAATTTACGTCGCTCCTATTTCAGATAGCTATTGGGCTAAGCGGCATCTCAAAGCGCATGAAATGACGAGAGAAATGCACTATTAAACTTCTTGGGTAGGGCGAACAGAGACCCGATTACATCATTTTATATTATGGTTAATATAAGAATTCAGCGAAATTCTATAACATTTGTTCAATTTGCGTCGCTCCTATTTCAGATAGCGTATTGGGCTAAGCTGCATCTCAAACCGCACGAAAGGGCGAGTAAAATGCACTATTAAACTTCTAGGGTGGGGTAAGCAGAGACCCGATGAGATCATTTTATATTACGGTTAATATAAGAATTCAGCGAAATTCTATCACATTTGTTTAATTTACGTCGCTCCTATTTCAGATAGCGTATTGGGCTAAGCGGCATCTCAAAGCGCAAGAAATGGCGAGTAAAATGCACTATTAAGCTTCTAGGGTTGGGCACATAGAGACCCGATTAGATCATTTTATATTATGGTTAATTAAAGAATTCAGCGAAATCCTATCACATTTGTTCATTTTACGTCGCTCCTATTTCAGATAGCGTATTGGGCTAAGCGGCATCTCAAAGCGCAAGAAATGGCGAGTAAAATGCACTATTAAACTTCTAGGGTAGGGCAAACAGAGACCCCATTAGATCATTTTATATTTTGGTTAATATAAGAATTCAGCGAAATTCTATCACATTTTTTCAATTTACGTCGCTCCTATTTCAGATAGTGTACTGGGCTAGGCGGCATCTTAAAGCGCGTGGAAGGTCGAGTAAAATGCACTACTAAACGTCTATGATAGGGCAATCAGAGTCCCGTTTAGATCGTTTTATATTTTCTTTAATATAAGATTTCAGGGAAATTCTATCACATTTGTTCAATTTACGTCGCTCCTATTTCAGATAGCTATTGGGCTAAGCGGCATCTCAAAGCGCATGAAATGACGAGAGAAATGCACTATTAAACTTCTTGGGTAGGGCGAACAGAGACCCGATTACATCATTTTATATTATGGTCAATTTAAGAATTCAGCAAAATTCTATCACATTTGTTCAATTTACGTCGCTCCTATTTCAGATAGCGTATTGGGCTAAGCGGCATCTCAAAGCGCATGAAATGGCGAGTAAAATGCACTACTAAACTTCTAGGGTAAGGCAAACAGAGACCCGATTAGATCATTTTATATTACGGTTAATATAAGAATTCAGCGTAATTCTATCACATTTGTTCAACATACGTCGCTCCTATTTCAGATAGTGTACTGGGCTAGGCGGCATCTTAAAGCGCGTCGAAGGGCGAGTAAAATGCACTACTAAACTTCTATGGTAGGGCAATCAGAGTCCCGTTTAGATCATTTTATGTATTGTTTAATATAAGATTTCAGGGAAATTCTATCACATTTGTTCAATTTACGTCGCTCCTATTTCAGATAGCGTATTGGGCTAAGCGGCATCTCAAAGCGCAAGAAATGGCGAGTAAAATGCACTATTAAACTTCTAGGGTAGGGCAAACAGAGACCCCATTAGATCATTTTATATTATGGTTAATTTAAGAATTCAGCGAAATTCTATCACATTTGTTCAATTTACGTCGCTCCAATTTCAGATAGCTTATTGGGCTAAGCGGCATCGCAAAGCGCATGAATTGACGAGTAAAATGCACTATTAAACTTCTTGGGTAGGGCGAACAAAGACCCGATTAGATCATTTTACATTAAGGTTAATATAAGAATTCAGCGAAATTCTATCACATTTGTTCAATTTACATCGCTCCTATTTCAGATAGCGACTTGTGCTAAGCGGCATCTCAGAGCGCAGGACATGGCGAGTAAAATGCACTATTAAACTTCTAGGGTAGGGTAAACAGAGACCCCATTAGATCATTTTATATTATGGTTAATTTAAGAATTCAGCGAAATTCTCTCACATTTGTCCAATTTACGTCGCTGATATTTCAGATAGCGTATTGGGCTAAGCGGCATCTCAAAGCGCAAGAAATGGCGAGTAAAATGCACTATTAAACTTCTAGGGTAGGGCAAACAGAGACCCGATTAGGTCATTTCATATTATGGTTAATTTAAGAATTCAGAAAAATTCTATCACATTTGTTCAATTTACGTCGCTCCTATTTCAGATAGCGTACCCGGATAGGCGGCATCTTAAAGCGCGAGGAATGGCGAGTAAAATGCACTATTAAACTTCTATGATAGGGCAATCAGAGACCCGATTAGATCATCTTATATTTTGGTTAATATAAGAATTCAGCGAAATTCTATCACATTTGTTCAATTTACGTCGTTCCTATTTCAGATAGCGTACTGGGCTAAGCGGCATCGCAAAGCGCATGAATTGACGAGTGAAATGCACTATTAAACTTCTTGGGTAGGGCGAACAAAGACCCGATTAGATAATTTTACATTAAGTTTAATATAAGAATACAGCGAAATTCTATCACATTTGTTCAATTTACATCGCTCCTATTTCAGATAGCGACTTGTGCTAAGCAGCATCTCAAAGCGCAGGAAATGGCGAGTAAAATGCACCATTAAACGTCTAGGGTAGGGCAAACAGAGACCCCATTATATCATTTTATATTATGGTTAATTTAAGAATTCAGCGAAATTCTCTCACATTTGTTCAATTTACGTCGCTCCTATTTCAGATACCGTACCCGGATAGGCGGCATCTTAAAGCGCGAGGAATGGCGAGTAAAATGCACTATTAAACTTCTAGGATAAGGCAAACAGAGACCCGATTAGATCATTTTATATTATGGTTAATTTAAGAATTCAGCAAAATTCTATCACATTTGTTCAACTTACGTCGCTCCTATTTCAGCTAGCGTACTGGGCTAGGCGGCATCTTAAAGCGCGTGGAATGGCGAGCAAAATGCACTCTTAATCTTCTATGATAGGGCAATCAGAGACCCGATTAGATCATTTTATATTACGGTTAATATAAGAATTCAGCGTAATTCTATCACATTTGTTCAACATACGTCGCTCCTATTTCAGATAGTGTACTGGGCTAGGCGGCATCTTAAAGCGCGTGGAAGGGCGAGTAAAATGCACTACTAAACTTCTATGATAGGGCAATCAGAGTCCCGTTTAGATCATTTTATATTATGGTTAATATAAGAATTCAGCGTGATTCTATCACATTTGTTCAACTTACGTCGCTCCTATTTCAGATAGCGTATTGGGCTAAGCGGCATCTCAAAGCGCAAGAAATGGCGAGTAAAATGCACTATTAAACTTCTAGGGTAGGGCAAACAGAGACCCCATTAGATCATTTTATATTATGGTTAATTTAAGAATTCAGCGAAATTCTATCACATTTGTTCAATTTACGTTGCTCCTATTTCAGATAGCGTACTGGGCTAGGCGGCATCTTAAAGCGCGTGGAATGACGAGTAAAATGCACTATTAAACTTCTATGATAGGGCAATCAGAGACCCGATTAGATCATCTTATATTTTGGTTAATATAAGAATTCAGCGAAATTCTACTTTCCTATTTCAGATAGCGTACTGGGCTAAGCGGCATCGCAAAGCGCATGAATTGACGAGTGAAATGCCCTATTAAACTTCTTGGGTAGGGCGAACAAAGACCCGATTTGATCATTTTACATTAAGTTTAATATAAGAATTCAGCGAAATTCTATCACATTTGTTCAATTTACATCGCTCCTATTTCAGATAGCGACTTGTGCTAAGCGGCATCTTAAAGCGCGTGGAATGGCGAGCAAAATGCACTCTTAATCTTCTAGGGTAGGGCAATCAGAGACCCGATTAGATCATTTTATATTACGGTTAATATAAGAATTCAGCGTAATTCTATCACATTTGTTCAACATACGTCGCTCCTATTTCAGATAGTGTACTGGGCTAGGCGGCATCTTAAAGCGCGCGGAATGGCGAGTAAAATGCACTACTAAACTTCTATGATAGGGCAATCAGAGACCCGATTAGATCATTTTATATTTTGGTTAATATAAGAATTCAGCGAAATTCTATCACATATGTTTAATTTACGTCGCTCCTATTTCAGATGGCGTATTGGGATAAGCGGCATCTCAAAGCGCATGAAATGCTGAGTAAAATGCGCTATTAAACTTCTAGGGTAGGGCAATCAGAGACCCGATTAGATCATTTTATATTATGGTTAATTTAAGGATTCAGCAAAATTTTATCACATTTGTTCAATTTACGTCGTTCCTATTTCAGATAGAATACTGGGCTAGGCGGCAACTTAAAGCGCGCGGAATGGCGAGTAAAATGCACTATTAAACTTCTATGATAGGGCAATCAGAGACCCGATTAGATCATTTTATATTTTGGTTAATATAAGAATTCAGCGAAATTCTATCACATTTGTTCAATTTACGTCGTTCCTGTTTCAGATAGCGTACTGGGATAGGCGGCATCTTAAAAGCGTGTGTAATGGCGAGTAAAATGCACTATTAAACTTCTATGATAGGGCAATCAGAGACCCGATTAGATTCATTTCATATTTTGGTTAATATAAGAATTCTGCGAAATTCTATCACATTTGTTCAATTTACGTCGCTCCTATTTCAGATAGCTTGTTGGGCTAAGCGGCATCTCAAAGCGCATGAAATGACGAGTGAAATGCACTATTAAACTTCAAGGGTAGGGCGATCAAAGACCCGATTAGATCATTTTTACATTAAGGTTTAATTTAAGAATTCGGCAAAATTCTATCACATTTGTTCAATTTACGTCGCTCCTATTTCAGATAGCATATTGGGCTAAGCGGCATCTCAAAAGCGCATGAAATAGCGAGTAAAATGCACTGTTAAACTTCTAGGGTAAGGCAAACAGAGACCCGATTAGATCATTTTCATATTATGGTTTATTTAAGAATTCAGAAAAATTCTATCACATTCGTTCAATTTACGTGGCTCCTATTTCAGATAGCGTATTGGGCTCAGCGGCATCTCAAAGCGCAATGAAATGACGAGTGAAATGCACTATTAATCTTCTAGGGTAGGGCGAACAGAGACCCGATTAGATCATTTTACATTAAGGTTAATATAAGAATTCAGCGAGATTCTCTCACATTTGTTCAATTTACGTCGCTGATATTTCAGATAGCGTATTGGGCTAAGCGGCATCTCAAAGCGCAAGAAATGGCAAGTAAAATGAACTATTAAACTTCTAGGGTAGGGCAAACAGAGACCCGATTAGATCATTTTATATTATGGTTAATTTGAGAATTCAGCGAAATTCTATCACATTTGTTCAATTTACGTCGCTCCTATTGCAGATAGCGTATTGGGCTAAGCGGCATCTCAAAGCGCATGAAATGGCGAGTAAAATGCACTATTAAACTTCTACGGTAAGGCAAACAGAGACCCCTATTAGATCATTTTATATTACGGTTAATATAAGAATTCAGCGTAATCTGTCACATTTGTTCAACATACGTCGCTCCTATTTCAGATAGTGTTCTGGGCGAGGCGGCATCTTAAAGCGCGTGGAAGGGCGAGTAAAATGCACTACTAAACTTCTATGACAGGGCAATCAGAGTCCCGTTTAGATCATTTTATATTTTGTTTAATATAAGATTTCAGGGAAATTCTATCACATTTGTTCAATTTACGTCGCTCCTATGTCAGATAGCGTATTGGGCTAAGCGGCATCTCAAAGCGCATGAAATGGCGAGTGAAATGCACTATTAATCTTCTAGGGTAGGGCAATCAGAGACCCCATTAGATCAATTTTATATTAAGGTTAATATAAGAATTCAGCGAAATTCTATCACATTTGTTCAATTTACGTCGCTCCTATGTCAGATAGCGTATTGGGCTATGCGGCATCTCGAAGCGCATGAAATGACGAGTAAAATGCACTGTTACACTTCTAGGGTAGGGCAAACAGAGACCCGATTAGATCATTTTATATTACGGTTAATATAAGAATTCAGCGAAATTCTATCACATTTGTTCAATTTACGTCGCTCCTATTTCAGATAGCGTACTGGGCTAGGCGGCTGGGCTAGGCGGCATCTTAAAGCGCGTGGAATGGCGAGTAAAATGCACTTTTAAACTTCTATGATAGGGCAATCATAGACCCGATTAGATCATTTTATATTTTGGTTAATATAAGAATTCAGCGAGATTCTCTCACATTTGTTCAATTTACGTCGCTGATATTTCAGATAGCGTATTGGGCCAAGCGGCATCTCAAAGCGCAAGAAATGGCGAGTAAAATGAACTATTAAACTTCTAGGGTAGGGCAATCAGAGACCCGATTCGATCATTTTACATTATGGTTAATTTAAGAATTCAGCAAAATTCTATCACATTTGTTCAACTTACGTCGCTCCTATTTCAGATAGCGTACTGGGCTAGGCGGCACCTTAAAGCGCGTGGAATGGCGAGTAAAATGCACTATTAAACTTCTATGATAGGGCAATCAGAGACCCGACTAGATCATTTTATATTTTGGTTAATATAAGAATTCAGCGAAATTCTATCACATTTGTTCAATTTACGTCGCTCCTATTTCAGATAGCTTATTGGGCTAAGCGGCATCGCAAAGCGCATGAAATGACGAGTGAAATGCACTATTAAACTTCTAGGGTAGGGCAAACAGAGACCCGATTAGATCATTTTACATTAAGGTTAATATAAGAATTCAGGGATATTCTATCACATTTGTTCAACATGCGTCGCTCCTATTTCAGATAGCGTACTGGGCTAGGCGGCATCTTAAAGCGCGTGGAGTGGCGAGTAAAATGCACTATTAAGCTTCTATGATAGGGCAATCAGAGACCCGATTAGATCATTTTATATTTTGGTTAATATAAGAATTCAGCGAAATTCTATCACATTTGTTCAATTTACGTCGCTCCTATTTCAGATAGCGTACTGGGCTAGGCGGCATCTTAAAGCGCGTGGAATGGCGAGTAAAATGCACTTTTAAACTTCTATGATAGGGCAATCATAGACCCGATTAGATCATTTTATATTTTGGTTAATATAAGAATTCAGCGAGATTCTCTCACATTTGTTCAGTTTACGTCGCTGATATTTCAGATAGCGTATTGGGCTAAGCGGCATCTCAAAGCGCAAGAAATGGCGAGTAAAATGAACTATTAAACTTCTAGGGTAGGGGAATCAGAGACCCGATTCGATCATTTTACATTATGGTTAATTTAAGAATTCAGCAAAATTCTATCACATTTGTTCAACTTACGTCGCTCCTATTTCAGATAGCGTACTGGGCTAGGCGGCACCTTAAAGCGCGTGGAATGGCGAGTAAAATGCACTATTAAACTTCTATGATAGGGCAATCAGAGACCCGATTAGACCATTTTATATTTTGGTTAATATAAGAATTCAGCGAAATTCTATCACATTTGTTCAATTTACGTCGCTCCTATTTCAGATAGCTTATTGGGCTAAGCGGCATCGCAAAGCGCATGAAATGACGAGTGAAATGCACTATTAAACTTCTAGGGTAGGGCAAACAGAGACCCGATTAGATCATTTTATATTACGGTTAATATAAGAATTCAGCGTAATTCTGTCACATTTGTTCAACTTACGTCGCTCCTATTTCAGATAGCGTACTGGGCTAGGCGGCAACTTAAAGCGCGTGGAATGGCGAGTAAAATGCACTATTAAACTTCTATGATAGGGCAATCAGAGACCCGATTAGATCATTTTATATTTTGGTTAATATAAGAATTCAGCGAAATTCTATCACATTTGTTCAATTTACGTCGCTCCTATTTCAGATAGCGTATTGGGCTAAGCGGCATCTCAAAGCGCAAGAAATGGCGAGTAAAATGCACTATTAAGCTTCTAGGGTTGGGCACATAGAGACCCGATTAGATCATTTTATATTATGGTTAATTTAAGAATTCAGCAAAATTCTAACACATTTGTTCAATTTACGACGTTCCTATTTCAGATAGCATACTGGGCTAGGCGGCATCTTAAAGCGCGTGGAATGGCGAGTAAAATGCACTATTAAACTTCTATAATAGGGCAATCAGAGACCCGATTAGATCATTTTATATTTTGGTTAATATAAGGATTCAGCGTAATTCTATCACATTTGTTCAATTTACGTCGCTCCTATTTCAGATAGCGTATTGGGCTAAGCGGCATCTCAAAGCGCATGAAATGGCGAGTAAAATGCACTACTAAACTTCTAGGGTAAGGCAAACAGAGACCCGATTAGATCATTTTATATTACGGTTAATATAAGAATTCAGCGTAATTCTATCACATTTGTTCAACATACGTCGCTCCTATTTCAGATAGTGTACTGGGCTAGGCGGCATCTTAAAGCGCGTCGAACGGCGAGTAAAATGCACTACTAAACTTCTATGGTAGGGCAATCAGAGTCCCGTTTAGATCATTTTATGTATTGTTTAATATAAGATTTCAGGGAAATTCTATCACATTTGTTCAATTTACGTCGCTCCTATTTCAGGTAGCGTATTGGGCTAAGCGGCATCTCAAAGCGTATGAAATGACGAGAGAAATGCACTATTAAACTTCTTGGGTAGGGCGAACAGAAACCCGATTAGGTCATTACATATTATGGTTAATATAAGAATTCAGCGTTATTCTATCACACTTGTTCAACTTACGTCGCTCCTATTTCAGATAGCGTACTCGGATAGGCGGCATCTTAAAGCGCGAGGAATGGTGAGTAAAATGCACTATTAAACTTCTATGATAGGGCAATCAGAGACCCGATTAGATCATTTTATATTTTGGTTAATATAAGAATTCAGCGAAATTCTATCACATTTGTTTAATTTACGTCGCTCCTATTTCAGATAGCGTATTGGGCTAAGCGGCATCTCAATGCGCATGAAATGGCCAGTAAAATGCACCATTAAACTTCTAGGATAAGGCAAACGGAGACCCGATTAGACCATTTCATATTACGGTTAATATAAGAATTCCGCGTTATTGTATCACATTTGTTCAACTTACGTCGCTCCTATTTCAGATAGCGTATTGGGCTAAGCGGCATCTCAATGCGCATGAAATGGCCAGTAAAATGCACTATTAAACTTCTAGGATAAGGCAAACGGAGACCCGATTAGACCATTTCATATTACGGTTAATATAAGAATTCAGCGTTATTCTATCACATTTGTTCAACTTACGTCGCTCCTATTTCAGATAGCGTACTGGGCTAGGCGGCATCTTAAAGCGCGTGGAATGGCGAGCAAAATGCACTCTTAATCTTCTATGATAGGGCAATCAGAGTCCCGTTTGGATCATTTTATATTATGGTTAATATAAGAATTCAGCGAAATTCTATCACATTTGTTCGATTTACGTTGCTCCTATTTCAGATAGCGTACTGGGCTAGGCGGCATCTTAAAGCGCGTGGAATGACGAGTAAAATGCACTATTTAACTTCTATGATAGGGCAATCAGAGACCCGATTAGATCAT
Source organism: Macropis europaea (assembly GCA_916610135.2). NCBI lineage: Eukaryota > Metazoa > Arthropoda > Insecta > Hymenoptera > Melittidae > Macropis > Macropis europaea. The sequence continues at coordinate 11,099 of CAKAJE020002249.1, forward strand.
TTTATATTTTGGTTAATATAAGAATTCAGCGAAATTCTATCACATATGTTTAATTTACGTCGCTCCTATTTCAGATAGCGTATTGGGATAAGCGGCATCTCAAAGCGCATGAAATGCTGAGTAAAATGCGCTATTAAACTTCTTGGGTAGGGCGAACAAAGACCCGATTAGATCATTTTACATTAAGTTTAATATAAGAATTCAGCGAAATTCTATCACATTTGTTCAATTTACATCGCTCCTATTTCAGATAGCTTATTGGGCTAAGCGGCATCTCAAAGCGCATGAAATGACGAGTAAAATGCACCATTAAACTTCTAGGGTAGGGCAAACAGAGACCCCATTAGATCATTTTATATTATGGTTAATTTAAGAATTCAGCGAAATTCTCTCACATTTGTTCAATTTACGTCGCTCCTATTTCAGATAGCGTACCCGGATAGGCGGCATCTTAAAGCGCGAGGAATGGCTAGTAAAATGCACTATTAAACTTCTATGATAGGGCAATCAGAGACCCGATTAGATCATTTTATATTTTGGTTAATATAAGAATTCAGCGAAATTCTATCACATATGTTTAATTTACGTCGCTCCTATTTCAGATAGCGTATTGGGATAAGCGGCATCACAAAGCGCATGAAATGCTGAGTAAAATGCGCTATTAAACTTCTAGGGTAGGGCAATCAGAGACCCGATTAGATCATTTTATATTGTGGTTAATTTAAGGATTCAGCAAAATTCTATCACATTTGTTCAATTTACGTCGTGCCTATTTCAGATAGCATACTGGGCTAGGCGGCAACTTAAAGCGCGCGGAATGGCGAGTAAAATGCACTATTAAACTTCTATGATAGGGCAATCAGAGACCCGATTAGATCATTTTATATTTTGGTTAATATAAGAATTCAGCGAAATTCTATCACATTTGTTCAATTTACGTCGTTCCTATTTCAGATAGCGTACTGGGCTAGGCGGCATCTTAAAGCGTGTGTAATGGCGAGTAAAATGCACTATTAAACTTCTATGATAGGGCAATCAGAGACCCGATTAGATCATTTCATATTTTGGTTAATATAAGAATTCAGCGAAATTCTATAACATTTGTTCAATTTACGTCGCTCCTATTTCAGATAGCTTATTGGGCTAAGCGGCATCTCAAAGCGCATGAAATGACGAGTGAAATGCACTATTAAACTTCAAGGGTAGGGCGTTCAAAGACCCGATTAGATCATTTTACATTAAGGTTAATTTAAGAATTCAGCAAAATTCTATCACATTTGTTCAATTTACGTCGCTCCTATTTCAGATAGCGTACTGGGCTAGGCGGCATCTTAAAGCGCGTGGAGTGGAGAGTAAACTGCACTATTAAACTTCTAGGATAAGGCAAACAGAGACCCGATTAGATCATTTTATATTATGGTTAATTTAAGAATTCAGCAAAATTCTATCACATTTGTTCAATTTACGTCGCTCCTATTTCAGATAGCGTACTGGGCTAGGCGGCATCTTAAAGCGCGTGGAGTGGAGAGTAAACTGCACTAATAATCTTCTATGATAGGGCAATCAGAGACCCGATTAGATCATTTTATATTTTGGTGAATATAAGAATTCAGCGAAATTCTATCACATTTGTTCAATTTACGTCGCTCCTATTTCAGATAGCATACTGGGCTAGGCGGCAACTTAAAGCCAGCGGAATGGCGAGTAAAATGCACTGTTAAACTTCTATGATAGGGAAATCAGAGACCCGATTAGATCATTTTATATTATGGTCAATTTAAGAATTCAGCGAAATTCTATCACCTTTGTTCAATTTACATCGCTCCTATTTCAGATAGCGTATTGGGCTAAGCGGCATCTCAATGCGCATGAAATGGCCAGTAAAACGCACTATTAAACTTCTAGGATAAGGCAAACGGAGACCCGATTAGACCATTTCATATTACGGTTAATATAAGAATTCAGCGTTATTCTATCACGTTTGTTCAACTTACGTCGCTCCTATATCAGATAGCGTACTGGGCTATGCGGCATCTTAAAGCGCGTGGAATGGCGAGCAAAATGCACTCTTAAACTTCTATGATAGGGCAATCAGAGACCCGATTAGATCATTTTATATTTTGGTTAATATAAGAATTCAGCGAAACTCTATCACATTTGTTCAATTTACGTCGCTCCTATTTCAGATAGCGTATTGGGCTAAGCGGCATCTCGAAGCGCAAGAAATGGCGAGTAAAATGCACTATTAAACTTCTAGGGTAGGGCAAACAGAGACCCCATTAGATCATTTTATATTATGATTAATTTAAGAATTCAGCGAAATTCTATCACATTTGTTCAATTTACGTCGTTCCTATTTCAGATAGCGTACTGGGCTAAGCGGCATCGCAAAGCGCATGAATGGACGAGCGAAATGCACTATTAAACTTCTTGGGTAGGGCGAACAAAGACCGATTAGATCATTTTACTTTAAGGTTAATATAAGAATTCAGCGAAATTCTACCTCATTTGTTCAATTTACATCGCTCCTATTTCAGATAGCGACTTGTGCTGAGCGGCATCTCAAAGCGCAAGAAATGACGAGTAAAATGCACTATTAAACTTCTAGGGTAGGGCAAACAGAGACCACATTAGATCATTTTATATTATGGTTAATTTAAGAATTCAGCGAAATTCTCTCACATTTGTTCAATTTACGTCGCTGATATTTCAGATAGCGTAATGGGCTAAGCGGCATCTCAAAGCGCAAGAAATGGCGAGTAAAATGCACTATTAAACTTCTAGGGTAGGGCAAACAGAGACCCGATTAGGTCATTTCATATTATGGTTAATTTAAGAATTCAGAAAAATTCTATCACATTTATTCAATTTACGTCGCTCCTATTTCAGATAGCGTATTGGGCTAAGCGGCATCTCAAAGCGCAGGAAATGGCGAGTAAAATGCACTATTAAGCTTCTAGGGTTGGGCACATAGAGACCCGATTACATCATTTTATATTATGGTTAATTTAAGAATTCAGCGAAATCCTATCACATTTGTTCATTTTACGTCGCTCCTATTTCAGATAGCGTATTGGGCTAAGCGGCATCTCAAAGCGCATGAAATGGCGAGTAAAATGCACTATTAAACTTCTAGGGCAGGGCGAACAGAGACCCGATTAGATCATTTTACATTAAGGTTAATATAAGTATTCAGGGAACTTCTATCACATTTGTTCAATTTACGTCGCTCCTATTTCAGACAGCTTCTTGGCTAAGCGGCATCTCAAAGCGCATGAAATGACGAGTAAAATGCACTATTAAACTTCTAGGGTAGGGCAATCAGAGACCCGATTAGATCATTTTATATTACGGTTAATATAAGAATTCAGCGAAATTCTATCACATTTGTTCAATTTACGTCGCTCCTATTTCAGATAGCGAATTGGGCTATGCGGCATCTCAAAGCGCATGAAATGACGAGAGAAATGCACTATTAAACTTCTTGGGTAGGGCGAACAGAGACAAGATTACATCATTTTATATTATGGTTAATTTAAGAATTCAGCAAAATTCTATCACATTTGTTCAATTTACGTCGCTCCTATTTCAGGTAGCGTACTGGGCTACGCGGTATCTTAAAGCGCGTGGAATGGCGAGTAAAATGCACTATTAAACTTCTAGGATAAGGCAAACGGAGACCCGATTAGACCATTTTATATTACGGTTAATATAAGAATTCAGCGTTATTCTATCACATTTGTTCAACTTACGTCGCTCCTAGTTCAGAAGGCGTACTCGGATAGGCGGCATCTTAAAGCGCGTGGAATGGCGAGTAAAATGCACTATTAAGCTTCTCGGGTAATGCAAACAGAGACCCGATTAGATCATTTTATATTACGGTTAGTATAAGATTTCAGGGAAATTCTATCACATTTGTTCAATTTACGTCGCTCCTATTTCAGATAGCTATTGGGCTAAGCGGCATCTCAAAGCGCATGAAATGACGAGAGAAATGCACTATTAAACTTCTTGGGTAGGGCGAACAGAGACCCGATTACATCATTTTATATTATGGTTAATATAAGAATTCTGCGAAATTCTATAACATTTGTTCAATTTGCGTCGCTCCTATTTCAGATAGCGTATTGGGCTAAGCTGCATCTCAAACCGCACGAAAGGGCGAGTAAAATGCACTATTAAACTTCTAGGGTGGGGTAAGCAGAGACCCGATGAGATCATTTTATATTACGGTTAATATAAGAATTCAGCGAAATTCTATCACATTTGTTTAATTTACGTCGCTCCTATTTCAGATAGCGTATTGGGCTAAGCGGCATCTCAAAGCGCAAGAAATGGCGAGTAAAATGCACTATTAAGCTTCTAGGGTTGGGCACATAGAGACCCGATTAGATCATTTTATATTATGGTTAATTAAAGAATTCAGCGAAATCCTATCACATTTGTTCATTTTACGTCGCTCCTATTTCAGATAGCGTATTGGGCTAAGCGGCATCTCAAAGCGCAAGAAATGGCGAGTAAAATGCACTATTAAACTTCTAGGGTAGGGCAAACGGAGACCCCATTAGATCATTTTATATTTTGGTTAATATAAGAATTCAGCGAAATTCTATCACATTTTTTCAATTTACGTCGCTCCTATTTCAGATAGTGTACTGGGCTAGGCGGCATCTTAAAGCGCGTCGAAGGGCGAGTAAAATGCACTACTAAACTTCTATGGTAGGGCAATCAGAGTCCCGTTTAGATCATTTTATGTATTGTTTAATATAAGATTTCAGGGAAATTCTATCACATTTGTTCAATTTACGTCGCTCCTATTTCAGATAGCGTATTGGGCTAAGCGGCATCTCAAAGCGCAAGAAATGGCGAGTAAAATGCACTATTAAACTTCTGGGGTAGGGCAAACAGAGACCCCATTAGATCATTTTATATTATGGTTAATTTAAGAATTCAGCGAAATTCTATCACATTTGTTCAATTTACGTCGCTCCAATTTCAGATAGCTTATTGGGCTAAGCGGCATCGCAAAGCGCATGAATTGACGAGTAAAATGCACTATTAAACTTCTTGGGTAGGGCGAACAAAGACCCGACTAGATCATTTTACATTAAGGTTAATATAAGAATTCAGCGAAATTCTATCACATTTGTTCAATTTACATCGCTCCTATTTCAGATAGCGACTTGTGCTAAGCGGCATCTCAAAGCGCAGGACATGGCGAGTAAAATGCACTATTAAACTTCTAGGGTAGGGTAAACAGAGACCCCATTAGATCATTTTATATTATGGTTAATTTAAGAATTCAGCGAAATTCTCTCACATTTGTTCAATTTACGTCGCTGATATTTCAGATAGCGTATTGGGCTAAGCGGCATCTCAAAGCGCAAGAAATGGCGAGTAAAATGCACTATTAAACTTCTAGGGTAGGGCAAACAGAGACCCGATTAGGTCATTTCATATTATGGTTAATTTAAGAATTCAGAAAAATTCTATCACATTTGTTCAATTTACGTCGCTCCTATTTCAGATAGCGTACCCGGATAGGCGGCATCTTAAAGCGCGAGGAATGGCGAGTAAAATGCACTATTAAACTTCTATGATAGGGCAATCAGAGACCCGATTAGATCATCTTATATTTTGGTTAATATAAGAATTCAGCGAAATTCTATCACATTTGTTCAATTTACGTCGTTCCTATTTCAGATAGCGTACTGGGTTAAGCGGCATCGCAAAGCGCATGAATTGACGAGTGAAATGCACTATTAAACTTCTTGGGTAGGGCGAACAAAGACCCGATTAGATAATTTTACATTAAGTTTAATATAAGAATACAGCGAAATTGTATCACATTTGTTCAATTTACATCGCTCCTATTTCAGATAGCGACTTGTGCTAAGCAGCATCTCAAAGCGCAGGAAATGGCGAGTAAAATGCACCATTAAACGTCTATGGTAGGGCAAACAGAGACCCCATTATATCATTTTATATTATGGTTAATTTAAGAATTCAGCGAAATTCTCTCACATTTGTTCAATTTACGTCGCTCCTATTTCAGATACCGTACCCGGATAGGCGGCATCTTAAAGCGCGAGGAATGGCGAGTAAAATGCACTATTAAACTTCTAGGATAAGGCAAACAGAGACCCGATTAGATCATTTTATATTATGGTTAATTTAAGAATTCAGCAAAATTCTATCACATTTGTTCAACTTACGTCGCTCCTATTTCAGCTAGCGTACTGGGCTAGGCGGCATCTTAAAGCGCGTGGAATGGCGAGCAAAATGCACTCTTAATCTTCTATGATAGGGCAATCAGAGACCCGATTAGATCATTTTATATTACGGTTAATATAAGAATTCAGCGAAATTCTATCACATATGTTTAATTTACGTCGCTCCTATTTCAGATGGCGTATTGGGATAAGCGGCATCTCAAAGCGCATGAAATGCTGAGTAAAATGCGCTATTAAACTTCTAGGGTAGGGCAATCAGAGACCCGATTAGATCATTTTATATTATGGTTAATTTAAGGATTCAGCAAAATTCTATCACATTTGTTCAATTTACGTCGTTCCTATTTCAGATAGAATACTGGGCTAGGCGGCAACTTAAAGCGCGCGGAATGGCGAGTAAAATGCACTATTAAACTTCTATGATAGGGCAATCAGAGACCCGATTAGATCATTTTATATTTTGGTTAATATAAGAATTCAGCGAAATTCTATCACATTTGTTCAATTTACGTCGTTCCTGTTTCAGATAGCGTACTGGGATAGGCGGCATCTTAAAGCGTGTGTAATGGCGAGTAAAATGCACTATTAAACTTCTATGATAGGGCAATCAGAGACCCGATTAGATCATTTCATATTTTGGTTAATATAAGAATTCTGCGAAATTCTATCACATTTGTTCAATTTACGTCGCTCCTATTTCAGATAGCTTATTGGGCTAAGCGGCATCTCAAAGCGCATGAAATGACGAGTGAAATGCACTATTAAACTTCAAGGGTAGGGCGATCAAAGACCCGATTAGATCATTTTACATTAAGGTTAATTTAAGAATTCGGCAAAATTCTATCACATTTGTTCAATTTACGTCGCTCCTATTTCAGATAGCATATTGGGCTAAGCGGCATCTCAAAGCGCATGAAATAGCGAGTAAAATGCACTGTTAAACTTCTAGGGTAAGGCAAACAGAGACCCGATTAGATCATTTCATATTATGGTTTATTTAAGAATTCAGAAAAATTCTATCACATTCGTTCAATTTACGTGGCTCCTATTTCAGATAGCGTATTGGGCTCAGCGGCATCTCAAAGCGCATGAAATGACGAGTGAAATGCTCTATTAATCTTCTAGGGTAGGGCGAACAGAGACCCGATTAGATCATTTTACATTAAGGTTAATATAAGAATTCAGCGAGATTCTCTCACATTTGTTCAATTTACGTCGCTGATATTTCAGATAGCGTATTGGGCTAAGCGGCATCTCAAAGCGCAAGAAATGGCAAGTAAATGAACTATTAAACTTCTAGGGTAGGGCAAACAGAGACCCGATTAGATCATTTTATATTATGGTTAATTTAAGAATTCAGCGAAATTCTATCACATTTGTTCAATTTACGTCGCTCCTATTGCAGATAGCGTATTGGGCTAAGCGGCATCTCAAAGCGCATGAAATGGCGAGTAAAATGCACTATTAAACTTCTACGGTAAGGCAAACAGAGACCCTATTAGATCATTTTATATTACGGTTAATATAAGAATTCAGCGTAAATCTGTCACATTTGTTCAACATACGTCGCTCCTATTTCAGATAGTGTTCTGGGCGAGGCGGCATCTTAAAGCGCGTGGAAGGGCGAGTAAAATGCACTACTAAACTTCTATGACAGGGCAATCAGAGTCCCGTTTAGATCATTTTATATTTTGTTTAATATAAGATTTCAGGGAAATTCTATCACATTTGTTCAATTTACGTCGCTCCTATGTCAGATAGCGTATTGGGCTAAGCGGCATCTCAAAGCGCATGAAATGGCGAGTGAAATGCACTATTAATCTTCTAGGGTAGGGCAATCAGAGGCCCCATTAGATCATTTTATATTATGGTTAATTTAAGAATTCAGCGAAATTCTATCACATTTGTTCAATTTACGTCGCTCCTATGTCAGATAGCGTATTGGGCTAAGCGGCATCTCAAAGCGCATGAAATGGCGAGTGAAATGCACTATTAATCTTCTAGGGTAGGGCAATCAGAGACCCCATTAGATCATTTTATATTAAGGTTAATATAAGAATTCAGCGAAATTCTATCACATTTGTTTAATTTACGTCGCTCCTATGTCAGATAGCGTATTGGGCTATGCGGCATCTCGAAGCGCATGAAATGACGAGTAAAATGCACTGTTACACTTCTAGGGTAGGGCAAACAGAGACCCGATTAGATCATTTTATATTACGGTTAATATAAGAATTCAGCGAAATTCTATCACATTTGTTCAATTTACGTCGCTCCTATTCCAGATAGCTTATTGGGCTAAGCGGCATCGCAAAGCGCATGAAATGACGAGTGAAATGCACTATTAAACTTCTAGGGTAGGGCAAACAGAGACCCGATTAGATCATTTTA
>CAKAJE020002250.1:0-33898 GCA_916610135.2 Macropis europaea
GCGAAATTCTATCACATTTGTTCAAGTTACGTCGCTCCTATTTCAGATAGCGTACTGGGCTAGGCGGCATCTTAAAGCGCGTGGAATGGCGAGTAAAATGCACTATTAAACTTCTATGATAGGGCAATCAGAGACCCATTTAGATCATTTTATATTTTGGTTAATATAAGAATTCAACGAAATTCTATCACATTTGTAAAATTTACGTCGCTCCTATTACAGATAGCTTATTGGGCTTAGCGGCATCTCAAAGCGCATGAAATGACGAGTGAAATGCACTATTAAGCTTCCAGGCTAGGGCGAACAGAGACCCGATTAGATCATTTTACATTCTGGTTAATAAAATAATTCAGCGAAATTCTATCACATTTGTTCAACTTTCGTTGCTCCTATTTCAGATAGCGTATTGGGTTAAGCGGCATCTCAAAGCGCATGAAATGGCGAGTACAATGCACTATTAAACTTCTAGGGTAGGGCAAACAGAGACCAGATTAGATCATTTTATATTTTGTTTAATTTAAGAATTCTGCAAGATTCTATCACAATTGTTGAATTTACGTCGCTCCTATTTCAGATAGCGTACTGGGCTAGGCGGCATCTTAAAGCGCGTGGAATGGCGAGTAAAATGCACTGTTAAACTTCAATGATAGGGCAGTCAGAGACCCGATTAGATCATTTTATATTTTGTTTAATATAAGATTTCAGGGAAATCCTATCACATTTGTTCTATTTACGTCGCTCCTATTTCAGTTAGCGTATTCGGCTAACCGGCATCTCAAAGCGTATGAAATGGCGAATAAAATGGACTATTAAACTTCTAGGGTAGGGCAAACAGAGACCCGATTAGATCATTTTATATTACGGTTAATATAAGAATGCAGCGTAATTCTATCACATTTCTTCAAATTACGTCGCTCCTATTTCAGATAGCGTACTGGGCTGGCCGGCATCTTAAAGCGCGTGGAATGGCGAGTAAAATGCACTATTAAACTTCTATGATAGGGCAATCAGTGACCTGATTAGATCATTTTATATTATAGTTAATTTAAGAATTCAGCGAAATTCTATCACATTTGTTCAATTTACGTCGCTCATATTCCGATAGCGTATTGGGCTAAGCGGCATCTCAAAGCGCATGAAATGGCGAGTGAAATGCACTATAAGACTTCTATGGTAGGGCGAACAGAGACCAGATTAGATCATTTTACATTCTGGTTAATAAAATAATTCAGCGAAATTCTATCACATTTGTTCAACTTTCGTCGCTCCTATTTCAGATAGCGTATTGAGCTAAGCGGCATCTCGAAGCGCATGAAATGGCGAGTATAATGCACTATTAAACTTCTAGGATAGGGCAAACAGATACCCGGTTAGATCATTTTATATTACGGTTAATATAAGAATGCAGCGTAATTCTATCACATTTGTTCAAGTTACGTCGCTCCTATTTCAGATAGCGTACTGGGGTAGGCGGCATCTTAAAGCGCGTGGAATGGCGAGTAAAATGCACTACTAATCTTCTATGATAGGGCAATCAGAGACCAGATTAGATCATTTTATATTCTGTTTAATATAAGATTTCAGGGAAATTCAATCACATTTGTTCAATTTACGTCGCTCCTATTTCAGATAGCGTATTGGGCTAAGCGGCAACTAAAAGCGCATGAAATGACGAGTGAAATGCACTATTAAACTTCTAGGGTAGGGCGAACACAGACCCGATTCGATCATTTTACATTAAGGTTAATATAAGAATTCAGGGAAATTCTATCACATTTGTTCAATTTACGTCGCTCCTATTTCAGATAGCGTATTGGGCTACGCGGCATCACAAAGCGCATGAAATGGCGAATAAAATGGACTATTAAACTTCTAGGGTAGGGCAAACGGAGACCCGATTAGATCATTTTATATTACGGTTAATATAAGAATTCAGCGTAATTCTATCACATTTCTTCAAATTACGTCGCTTCTATTTCAGATAGCGTACTGGGCTGGCCGGCATCTTAATGCGCGTGGAATGGCGAGTAAAATGCACTATTAAACTTCTATGATAGGGCAATCAGTGACCCGATTAGATCATTTTATATTATCGTTAATTTAAGAATTCAGCGAAATTCTATCACATTTGTTCAATTTACGTTGCTCCTATTTCAGATAGCGTATTGGGCTAAGCGGCATCTCAAAGCGCATGAAATGGCAGGCAAAATGCACTATTAAACTTCTAGGGTAGGGCAATCAGAGACCCGATTAGATCATTTTATATTTTGGTTAATATAAGAATTCAACGAAATTCTATCACATTTGTAAAATTTACGTCGCTCCTATTACAGATAGCTTATTGGGCTTAGCGGCATCTCAAAGCGCATGAAATGACGAGTGAAATGCACTATTAAACTTCCAGGCTAGGGCGAACAGAGACCCGATTAGATCATTTTACATTCTGGTTAATAAAATAATTCAGCGAAATTCTATCAAATTTGTTCAACTTTCGTTGCTCCTATTTCAGATAGCGTATTGGGTTAAGCGGCATCTCAAAGCGCATGAAATGGCGAGTACAATGCACTATTAAACTTCTAGGGTAGGGCAAACAGAGACCCGATTAGATCATTTTATATTATGGTTAATTTAAGAATTCAGCAAAATTCTATCACATTTGTTCAAGTTACGTCGCTCCCATTTCAGATAGCGTACTGGGCTAGGCGGCATCTTAAAGCGCGTGGAATGGCGAGTAAAATGCACTACTAATCTTCTGTGATAGGGCAATCAGAGACGCGATTAGATCATTTTATATTTTGTTTAATACAAGATTTCAGGGAAATTCTATCACATTTGTTCAATTCGTGTCGCTCATACTTCAGATAGCGTATTGGGCTAAGCGGCATCTCAAAGCGCATGAAATGGCGAGTAAAATGCACTGTTAAACTTCAATGATGGGGCAGTCAGAGACCCGGTTAGATCATTTTATATTTTGTTTAATTGAAGAATTCAGCAAGATTCTATCACATTTGTTGAATTTACGTCGCTCCTATTTCAGATAGCGTAATGGGCTAGGCGGCATCTTAAAGCGCGTGGAATGGCGAGTAAAATGCACTGTTAAACTTCAATGATAGGGCAGTCAGAGACCCGATTAGATCATTTTATATTTTGTTTAATATAAGATTTCAGGGAAATACTATCACATTTGTTCTATTTACGTCGCTCCTATTTCAGTTAGCGTATTGGGCTAACCGGCATCTCAAAGCGCATGGATGGCGAATAAAATGGACTATTAAACTTCTAGGGTAGAGCAAACAGAGACCCGATTAGATCATTTTATATTACGGTTAATATAAGAATTAAGCTTAATTCTATCACATTTCTTCAAATTACGTCGCTCCTATTTCAGATAGTGTACTGTGCTGGCCGGCATCTTAAAGCGCGTGGAATGGCGAGTAAAATACACTATTAAACTTCTATGATAGGGCAATCAGTGACCTGATTAGATCATTTTATATATAGTTAATTTAAGAATTCAGCGAAATTCTATCACATTTGTTCAATTTACGTCGCTCCTATTTCAGATAGCGTATTGGGCTAAGCGGCATCTCAAAGCGCATGAAATGGCGAGTAGAATGCAATACTAAACTTCTAGGATAATGCAAACAGAGACCCGATCAGATCATTTTATATTTTTGTTAATATAAGAATTCAGCGAAATTCTATCACATTTGTTCAATTTACGTCGCTCATATTTCCGATAGCGTATTGGGCTAAGCGGCATCTCAAAGCGCATGAAATGGCGAGTAAAATGCACTATTAAACTTCTAGGGTAGGGCAATCAGTGACCCGATTAGATCATTTTATATTATAGTTAATTTAAGAATTCAGCGATATTCTATCACATTTGTTCAATTTACGTCGCTCCTATTTCAGATAGCGTATTGGGCTAAGCGGCATCTCAAAGCGCATGAAATGGCGAGCAAAATGCACTATTAAACTTCTAGGGTAGGGCAAACAGAGACCCGATTAGATCATTTTATATTACGGTTAATATAAGAATTCAGCCTAACTCTATCACATTTCTTCAAATTACGTCGCTCCTATTTCAGATAGCGTACTGGGCTGGCCGGCATCTTAATGCGCGTGGAATGGCGAGTAAAATGCACTATTAAACTTCTATGATAGGGCAATCAGTGACCCGATTAGATCATTTTATATTATCGTTAATTTAAGAATTCAGCGAAATTCTATCACGTTTGTTCAATTTACGTCGCTCCTATTGCAGATAGCGTATTGGGTTAAGCGGCACCTCAAAGCGCATGAAATTGCGAGTAAAATGCACTATTAAACTTCTAGGCTAGGGCGAACATAGACCAGATTAGATCATTTTATGTTTTGGTTAATATAAGAATTCTGCGAAATTCTATCACATTTGTTCAAGTTACGTCGCTCCTATTTCAGATAGCGTACTGGGCTAGGCGGCATCTTAAAGCGCGTGGAATGGCGAGTAAAATGCACTATTAAACTTCTATGATAGGGCAATCAGAGACCCGATTAGATCATTTTATATTTTGGTTAATATAAGAATTCAACGAAATTCTATCACATTTGTAAAATTTACGTCGCTCCTATTACAGATAGCTTATTGGGCTTAGCGGCATCTCAAAGCGCATGAAATGACGAGTGAAATGCACTATTAAACTTCCAGGCTAGGGCGAACAGAGACCCGATTAGATCATTTTACATTCTGGTTAATAAAATAATTCAGCGAAATTCTATCACATTTGTTCAACTTTCGTTGCTCCTATTCAGATAGCGTATTGGGTTAAGCGGCATCTCAAAGCGCATGAAATGGCGAGTACAATGCACTATTAAACTTCTAGGGTAGGGCAAACAGAGACCCGATTAGATCATTTTATATTATGGTTAATTTAAGAATTCAGCAAAATTCTATCACATTTGTTCAATTTACGTCGCTCCTATTTCGGATAGCGTACTGGGCTAGGCGGCATCCTAAAGCGCGTGGAGTGGCGAGTAAAATGCACTATTAAACATGTATGATAGGGCAATCAGAGACATGATTAGATCATTTTATATTTTGTTTAATACAAGATTTCGGGGAAATTCTATCACATTTGTTCAATTCGTGTCGCTCATATTTCAGATAGCGTATTGGGCTAAGCGGCATCTCAAAGCGCATGAAATGGCGAGTAAAATGCACTGTTAAACTTCAATGATAGGGCAGTCAGAGACCCGGTTAGATCATTTTATATTTTGTTTAATTGAAGAATTCAGCAAGATTCTATCACATTTGTTGAATTTACGTCGCTCCTATTTCAGATAGCGTAATGGGCTAGGCGGCTTCTTAAAGCGCGTGGAATGGCGAGTAAAATGCACTGTTAAACTTCAATGATAGGGCAGTCAGAGACCCGATTAGATCATTTTATATTTTGTTTAATGTAAGATTTCAGGGAAATCCTATCACATTTGTTCTATTTACGTCGCTCCTATTTCAGTTAGCGTATTGGGCTAACCGGCATCTCAAAGCGCATGGAATGGCGAATAAAATGGACTATTAAACTTCTAGGGTAGGGCAAACAGAGACCCGATTAAATCATTTTATATTACGGTTAATATAAGAATTCAGCGTAATTCTATCACATTTCTTCAAATTACGTCGCTCCTATTTCAGATAGCGTACTGGGCTGGCCGGCATCTTAAAGCGCGTGGAATGGCGAGTAAAATGCACTATTAAACTTCTATGATAGGGCAATCAGTGACCTGATTAGATCATTTTATATTATAGTTAATTAAGAATTCAGCGAAATTCTATCACATTTGTTCAATTTACGTCGCTCCTATTTCAGATAGCGTATTGGGCTAAGCGGCATCTCAAAGCGCATGAAATGGCGAGTAAAATGCAATACTAAACTTCTAGGATAATGCAAACAGAGACCCGATTAGATCATTTTATATTTTTGTTAATATAAGAATTCAGCGAAATTCTATCACATTTGTTCAATTTACGTCGCTCATATTTCCGATAGCGTATTGGGCTAAGCGGCATCTCAAAGCGCATGAAATGGCGAGTAAAATGCACTATTAAACTTCTAGGGTAGGGCAATCAGTGACCCGATTAGATCATTTTATATTATAGTTAATTTAAGAATTCAGCGATATTCTATCACATTTGTTCAATTTACGTCGCTCCTATTTCAGATAGCGTATTGGGCTAAGCGGCATCTCAAAGCGCATGAAATGGCGAGCAAAATGCACTATTAAACTTCTAGGGTAGGGCAAACAGAGACCCGATTAGATCATTTTGTACTATGGTTAATTTAAGAACTCAGCAAAATTCTATCACGTTTGTTCAATTTACGTCGCTCCTATTGCAGATAGCGTATTGGGTTAAGCGGCACCTCAAAGCGCATGAAATTGCGAGTAAAATGCACTATTAAACTTCTAGGTTAGAGCAAACAGGGACCCGATTAGATCATTTTATATTATGGTTAATATAAGAATTCAGCGAAATTCTATCACATTTGTTCAATTTACGTCGCTCCTATTTCAGATAGCGTATTGGGCTAAGCGGCATCTCAAAGCGCATGAAATGGCGAGTAAAATGCAATACTAAACTTCTAGGATAATGCAAACAGAGACCCGATTAGATCATTTTATATTTTTGTTAATATAAGAATTCAGCGAAATTCTATCACATTTGTTCAATTTACGTCGCTCCTATTTCAGATAGCGTATTGGGCTAGGCGGCATCTTAAAGCGCGTGGAATGGCGAGTAAAATGCACTATTAAACTTCTATGATAGGGCAATCAGAGACCCGATTAGATCATTTTATATTTTGGTTAATATAAGAATTCAGTGAAATTCTATCACATTTGTTCAATTTACGTCGCTCCTATTTCAGATAGCGTATTGGGCAAAGCGGCATCTCAAAGCGCATGAAATGACGAGTAAAATGCACTATTAAAGTTCTAGGGTAGGGCAAACAGAGACCCGAATAGATCATTTTATATTATGGTTAATTTAAGAATTGAGCGAAATTCTATCACATTCGTTCAATTTAGGTCGCTCCTATTTCAGATAGCGTATTGGGCTAAGCGGCATCTCAAAGCGCATGAAATGGCGAGTGAAATGCACTATAAGACTTCTATGGTAGGGCGAACAGAGACCAGATTAGATCATTTTACATTCTGGTTAATAAAATAATTCAGCGAAATTCTATCACATTTGTTCAACTTTCGTCGCTCCTATTTCAGATAGCGTATTGAGCTAAGCGGCATCTCGAAGCGCATGAAATGGCGAGTATAATGCACTATTAAACTTCTAGGATAGGGCAAACAGATACCCGGTTAGATCATTTTATATTACGGTTAATATAAGAATGCAGCGTAATTCTATCACATTTGTTCAAGTTACGTCGCTCCTATTTCAGATAGCGTACTGGGCTAGGCGGCATCTTAAAGCGCGTGGAATGGCGAGTAAAATGCACTACTAATCTTCTATGATAGGGCAATCAGAGACCCGATTAGATCATTTTATATTTTGTTTAATATAAGATTTCAGGGAAATTCTATCCCATTTGTTCAATTTACGTCGCTCCTATTTCAGATAGCGTATTGGTCTAACCGGCATCTCAAAGCGCATGAAATGGCGAGTAAAATGCACTATTAAACTCCTAGGGTAGGGCAAACAGAGACCCTATTAGATCATTTTATATTATGGTTAATTTAAGAATTCAGCGAAATTCTATCACATTTGTTCCATTTACGTCGCTCCAATTTCAGATAGCGTATTTGGCTAAGCGGCATCTCAAAGCGCATGAAATGGCGAATAAAATGCACTATTAAACTTCTAGGCTAGGGCGAACAGAGACCCGAGCAGATCATTTTACATTATGGTTAATAAAAGAATTCAGCGTAATTCTATCACATTTGTTCAACTTACGTCGCTCCTATTTCAGATAGCGTATTGGGCTAAGCGGCATCTCAACGCGCATGAAATGGCGAGTGAAATGCACTATTAGACTTCTATGGTAGGGCGAACAGAGACCCGTTTGGATCATTTTACATTAAGGTTAATATAAGGATCCACGAAAATTCTATCACATTTGTTCAATTTACGTCGCTCCCATTCCAGATAGCGTATTGGGCTAAGCGGCATCTCAAAGCGCATGAAATGGCGAGTAAAATGCGCTATTAAACTTCTAGGATAAGGCAAACAGAGACCCGATTAGATCATTTTATATTACGGTTAATATAAGAATTCAGCGTAATTCTATCACATTTGTTCAAGTTACGACGCTCCTATTTCAGATAGCGTACTGGGCTGGCCGGCATCTTAAAGCGCGTGGAATGGCGAGTAAAATGCACTATTAAACTTCTATGATAGGGCAATCAGTGACCTGATTAGATCATTTTATATTATAGTTAATTTAAGAATTCAGCGAAATTCTATCACATTTGTTCAATTTACGTCGCTCCTATTTCAGATAGCGTATTGGGCTAAGCGGCATCTCAAAGCGCATGAAATGGCGAGTGAAATGCACTATTAAGCTTCCAGGCTAGGGCGAACAGAGACCCGATTAGATCATTTTACATTCTGGTTAATAAAATAATTCAGCGAAATTCTATCACATTTGTTCAACTTTCGTTGCTCCTATTTCAGATAGCGTATTGGGTTAAGCGGCATCTCAAAGCGCATGAAATGGCGAGTACAATGCACTATTAAACTTCTAGGGTAGGGCAAACAGAGACCAGATTAGATCATTTTATATTTTGTTTAATTTAAGAATTCAGCAAGATTCTATCACAATTGTTGAATTTACGTCGCTCCTATTTCAGATAGCGTACTGGGCTAGGCGGCATCTTAAAGCGCGTGGAATGGCGAGTAAAATGCACTGTTAAACTTCAATGATAGGGCAGTCAGAGACCCGATTAGATCATTTTATATTTTGTTTAATATAAGATTTCAGGGAAATCCTATCACATTTGTTCTATTTACGTCGCTCCTATTTCAGTTAGCGTATTCGGCTAACCGGCATCTCAAAGCGCATGAAATGGCGAATAAAATGGACTATTAAACTTCTAGGGTAGGGCAAACAGAGACCCGATTAGATCATTTTATATTACGGTTAATATAAGAATTCAGCGTAATTCTATCACATTTCTTCAAATTACGTCGCTCCTATTTCAGATAGCGTACTGGGCTGGCCGGCATCTTAAAGCGCGTGGAATGGCGAGTATAATGCACTATTAAACTTCTATGATAGGGCAATCAGTGACCTGATTAGATCATTTTATATTATAGTTAATTTAAGAATTCAGCGAAATTCTATCACATTTGTTCAATTTACGTCGCTCATATTTCCGATAGCGTATTGAGCTAAGCGGCATCTCGAAGCGCATGAAATGGCGAGTATAATGCACTATTAAACTTCTAGGATAGGGCAAACAGATACCCGGTTAGATCATTTTATATTACGGTTAATATAAGAATGCAGCGTAATTCTATCACATTTGTTCAAGTTACGTCGCTCCTATTTCAGATAGCGTACTGGGCTAGGCGGCATCTTAAAGCGCGTGGAATGGCGAGTAAAATGCACTACTAATCTTCTATGATAGGGCAATCAGAGACCAGATTAGATCATTTTATATTCTGTTTAATATAAGATTTCAGGGAAATTCAATCACATTTGTTCAATTTACGTCGCTCCTATTTCAGATAGCGTATTGGGCTAAGCGGCAACTAAAAGCGCATGAAATGACGAGTGAAATGCACTATTAAACTTCTAGGGTAGGGCGAACACAGACCCGATTCGATCATTTTACATTAAGGTTAATATAAGAATTCAGGGAAATTCTATCACATTTGTTCAATTTACGTCGCTCCTATTTCAGATAGCGTATTGGGCTACGCGGCATCACAAAGCGCATGAAATGGCGAATAAAATGGACTATTAAACTTCTAGGGTAGGGCAAACGGAGACCCGATTAGATCATTTTATATTACGGTTAATATAAGAATTCAGCGTAATTCTATCACATTTCTTCAAATTACGTCGCTTCTATTTCAGATAGCGTACTGGGCTGGCCGGCATCTTAATGCGCGTGGAATGGCGAGTAAAATGCACTATTAAACTTCTATGATAGGGCAATCAGTGACCCGATTAGATCATTTTATATTATCGTTAATTTAAGAATTCAGCGAAATTCTATCACATTTGTTCAATTTACGTCGCTCCTATTTCAGATAGCGTATTGGGCTAAGCGGCATCTCAAAGCGCATGAAATGGCGAGCAAAATGCACTATTAAACTTCTAGGGTAGGGCAATCAGAGACCCGATTAGATCATTTTATATTTTGGTTAATATAAGAATTCAACGAAATTCTATCACATTTGTAAAATTTACGTCGCTCCTATTACAGATAGCTTATTGGGCTTAGCGGCATCTCAAAGCGCATGAAGTGACGAGTGAAATGCACTATTAAACTTCCAGGCTAGGGCGAACAGAGACCCGATTAGATCATTTTACATTCTGGTTAATAAAATAATTCAGCGAAATTCTATCAAATTTGTTCAACTTTCGTTGCTCCTATTTCAGATAGCGTATTGGGTTAAGCGGCATCTCAAAGCGCATGAAATGGCGAGTACAATGCACTATTAAACTTCTAGGGTAGGGCAAACAGAGACCCGATTAGATCATTTTATATTATAGTTAATTTAAGAATTCAGCGATATTCTATCACATTTGATCAATTTACGTCGCTCCTATTTCAGATAGCGTATTGGGCTAAGCGGCATCTCAAAGCGCATGAAATGGCGAGCAAAATGCACTGTTAAACTTCAATGATAGGGCAGTCAGAGACCCGGTTAGATCATTTTATATTTTGTTTAATTGAAGAATTCAGCAAGATTCTATCACATTTGTTGAATTTACGTCGCTCCTATTTCAGATAGCGTAATGGGCTAGGCGGCATCTTAAAGCGCGTGGAATGGCGAGTAAAATGCACTATTAAACTTCTATGATAGGGCAATCAGTGACCTGATTAGATCATTTTATATTATAGTTAATTTAAGAATTCAGCGAAATTCTATCACATTTGTTCAATTTACGTCGCTCCTATTTCAGATAGCGTATTGGGCTAAGCGGCATCTCAAAGCGCATGAAATGGCGAGTAAAATGCAATACTAAACTTCTAGGATAATGCAAACAGAGACCCGATTAGATCATTTTATATTTTTGTTAATATAAGAATTCAGCGAAATTCTATCACATTTGTTCAATTTACGTCGCTCATATTTCCGATAGCGTATTGGGCTAAGCGGCATCTCAAAGCGCATGAAATGGCGAGTAAAATGCACTATTAAACTTCTAGGGTAGGGCAATCAGTGACCCGATTAGATCATTTTATATTATAGTTAATTTAAGAATTCAGCGATATTCTATCACATTTGTTCAATTTACGTCGCTCCTATTTCAGATAGCGTATTGGGCTAAGCGGCATCTCAAAGCGCATGAAATGGCGAGCAAAATGCACTATTAAACTTCTAGGGTAGGGCAAACAGAGACCCGATTAGATCATTTTGTACTATGGTTAATTTAAGAACTCAGCAAAATTCTATCACGTTTGTTCAATTTACGTCGCTCCTATTGCAGATAGCGTATTGGGTTAAGCGGCACCTCAAAGCGCATGAAATTGCGAGTAAAATGCACTATTAAACTTCTAGGGTAGAGCAAACAGGGACCCGATTAGATCATTTTATATTATGGTTAATATAAGAATTCAGCGAAATTCTATCACATTTGTTCAATTTACGTCGCTCATATTTCAGATAGCGTATTGGGCTAAGCGGCATCTCAAAGCGCATGAAATGGCAAGTAAAATGCACTATTAAACTTCTAGGGTAGGGCAATCAGTGACCCGATGAGATCATTTTATATTATAGTTAATTTAAGAATTCAGCGAAATTCTATCACATTTGTTCAATTTACGTCGCTCCTATTTCAGATAGCGTATTGGGCTAGGCGGCATCTTAAAGCGCGTGGAATGGCGAGTAAAATGCACTATTAAACTTCTATGATAGGGCAATCAGAGACCCGATTAGATCATTTTATATTTTGGTTAATATAAGAATTCAGTGAAATTCTATCACATTTGTTCAATTTACGTCGCTCCTATTTCAGATAGCGTATTGGGCAAAGCGGCATCTCAAAGCGCATGAAATGACGAGTACAATGCACCATTGAGGTTCTAGGGTAGGGCAAACAGAGACCCGATTAGATCATTTTATATTATCGTTAATTTAAGGATTGAGCGAAATTCTATCACATTCGTTCAATTTACGTCGCTCCTATTTCAGATAGCGTATTGGGCAAAGCGGCATCTCAAAGCGCATGAAATGACGAGTAAAATGCACTGTTAAACTTCTAGGGTAGGGCAAGCAGAGACCCGATTAGATCATTTTATATTATGGTTAATTTAAGAATTCAGCAAAATTCTATCACATTCGTTCAATTTAGGTCGCTCCTATTTCAGATAGCGTATTGGGCTAAGCGGCATCTCAAAGCGCATGAAATGGCGAGTGAAATGCACTATAAGACTTCTATGGTAGGGCGAACAGAGACCAGATTAGATCATTTTACATTCTGGTTAATAAAATAATTCAGCGAAATTCTATCACATTTGTTCAACTTTCGTCGCTCCTATTTCAGATAGCGTATTGAGCTAAGCGGCATCTCGAAGCGCATGAAATGGCGAGTATAATGCACTATTAAACTTCTAGGATAGGGCAAACAGATACCCGGTTAGATCATTTTATATTACGGTTAATATAAGAATGCAGCGTAATTCTATCACATTTGTTCAAGTTACGTCGCTCCTATTTCAGATAGCGTACAGGGCTATGCGGCATCTCAAAGCGCATGGAATGGCGAGTAAAATGCACTACTAATCTTCTATGATAGGGCAATCAGAGACCCGAGTAGATCATTTTATATTTTGATTAATATAAGATTTCAGGGAAATTCTATCACTTTTGTTCAATTTACGTCGCTCCTATTTCAGATAGCGTATTGGGCTAAGCCGGATCTCAAAGTGCATGAAATGGCGACTAAAATGCGCTATTAAACTTCTAGGGTAGGGCAAACGGAGACCCGATTAGATCATTTTATATTATGGTTAATTTAAGAATTCAGCAAAATTCTATCACATTTGTTCAACTTACGTCGCTCCTATTTCAGATAGCGTATTCGGCTAACCGGCATCTCAAAGCGCATGAAATGGCGAATAAAATGGACTATTAAACTTCTAGGGTAGGGCAAACAGAGACCCGATTAGATCATTTTATATTACGGTTAATATAAGAATTCAGCGTAATTCTATCACATTTCTTCAAATTACGTCGCTCCTATTTCAGATAGCGTACTGGGCTGGCCGGCATCTTAAAGCGCGTGGAATGGCGAGTAAAATGCACTATTAAACTTCTATGATAGGGCAATCAGTGACCTGATTAGATCATTTTATATTATAGTTAATTTAAGAATTCAGCGAAATTCTATCACATTTGTTCAATTTACGTCGCTCATATTTCCGATAGCGTATTGGGCTAAGCGGCATCTCAAAGCGCATGAAATGGCGAGTGAAATGCACTATAAGACTTCTATGGTAGGGCGAACACAGACCCGATTCGATCATTTTACATTAAGGTTAATATAAGAATTCAGGGAAATTCTATCACATTTGTTCAATTTACGTCGCTCCTATTTCAGATAGCGTATTGGGCTACGCGGCATCACAAAGCGCATGAAATGGCGAATAAAATGCACTATTAAACTTCTAGGCTAGGGCGAACAGAGACCCGATTAGATCATTATACGTTCTGGTTAATAAAATAATTCAGCGAAATTCTATCACATTTGTTCAACTTTCGTTGCTCCTATTTCAGATAGCGTATTGGGTTAAGCGGCATCTCAAAGCGCATGAAATGGCGAGTAAAATGCACTATTAAACTTCTAGGGTAGGGCAAACAGAGTCCCGATTAGATCATTTTATATTATGGTTAATTTAAGAATTCAGCAAGATTCTATCACATTTGTTGAATTTACGTCGCTCCTATTTCAGATAGCGTACTGGGCTAGGCGGCATCTTAAAGCGCGTGGAATGGCGAGTAAAATGCACTGTTAAACTTCTATGATAGGGCAGTCAGAGACCCGATTAGATCATTTTATATTTTGTTTAATATAAGATTTCAGGGAAATCCTATCACATTTGTTCTATTTACGTCGCTCCTATTTCAGTTAGCGTATTGGGCTAACCGGCATCTCAAAGCGCATGAAATGGCGAATAAAATGGACTATTAAACTTCTAGGGTAGGGCAAACGGAGACCCGATTAGATCATTTTATATTACGGTTAATATAAGAATTCAGCGTAATTCTATCACATTTCTTCAAATTACGTCGCTTCTATTTCAGATAGCGTACTGGGCTGGCCGGCATCTTAATGCGCGTGGAATGGCGAGTAAAATGCACTATTAAACTTCTATGATAGGGCAATCAGTGACCCGATTAGATCATTTTATATTATCGTTAATTTAAGAATTCAGCGAAATTCTATCACATTTGTTCAATTTACGTCGCTCCTATTTCAGATAGCGTATTGGGCTAAGCGGCATCTCAAAGCGCATGAAATGGCGAGCAAAATGCACTATTAAACTTCTAGGGTAGGGCAATCAGAGACCCGATTAGATCATTTTATATTTGGTTAATATAAGAATTCAACGAAATTCTATCACATTTGTAAAATTTACGTCGCTCCTATTACAGATAGCTTATTGGGCTTAGCGGCATCTCAAAGCGCATGAAATGACGAGTGAAATGCACTATTAAACTTCCAGGCTAGGGCGAACAGAGACCCGATTAGATCATTTTACATTCTGGTTAATAAAATAATTCAGCGAAATTCTATCAAATTTGTTCAACTTTCGTTGCTCCTATTTCAGATAGCGTATTGGGTTAAGCGGCATCTCAAAGCGCATGAAATGGCGAGTACAATGCACTATTAAACTTCTAGGGTAGGGCAAACAGAGACCCGATTAGATCATTTTATATTATGGTTAATTTAAGAATTCAGCAAAATTCTATCACATTTGTTCAAGTTACGTCGCTCCCATTTCAGATAGCGTACTGGGCTGGGCGGCATCTTAAAGCGCGTGGAATGGCGAGTAAAATGCACTACTAATCTTCT
This sequence comes from Macropis europaea, assembly GCA_916610135.2. Taxonomy (NCBI): domain Eukaryota; kingdom Metazoa; phylum Arthropoda; class Insecta; order Hymenoptera; family Melittidae; genus Macropis; species Macropis europaea. The sequence goes on from CAKAJE020002250.1 coordinate 15,246, forward strand.
GTGATAGGGCAATCAGAGACGCGATTAGATCATTTTATATTTTGTTTAATACAAGATTTCAGGGAAATTCTATCACATTTGTTCAATTCGTGTCGCTCATATTTCAGATAGCGTATTGGGCTAAGCGGCATCTCAAAGCGCATGAAATGGCGAGTAAAATGCACTGTTAAACTTCAATGATAGGGCAGTCAGAGACCCGGTTAGATCATTTTATATTTTGTTTAATTGAAGAATTCAGCAAGATTCTATCACATTTGTTGAATTTACGTCGCTCCTATTTCAGATAGCGTAATGGGCTAGGCGGCATCTTAAAGCGCGTGGAATGGCGAGTAAAATGCACTGTTAAACTTCAATGATAGGGCAGTCAGAGACCCGATTAGATCATTTTATATTTTGTTTAATGTAAGATTTCAGGGAAATCCTATCACATTTGTTCTATTTACGTCGCTCCTATTTCAGTTAGCGTATTGGGCTAACCGGCATCTCAAAGCGCATGGAATGGCGAATAAAATGGACTATTAAACTTCTAGGGTAGGGCAAACAGAGACCCGATTAGATCATTTTATATTACGGTTAATATAAGAATTCAGCGTAATTCTATCACATTTCTTCAAATTACGTCGCTCCTATTTCAGATAGCGTACTGGGCTGGCCGGCATCTTAATGCGCGTGGAATGGCGAGTAAAATGCACTATTAAACTTCTATGATAGGGCAATCAGTGACCCGATTAGATCATTTTATATTATCGTTAATTTAAGAATTCAGCGAAATTCTATCACATTTGTTCAATTTACGTCGCTCCTATTTCAGATAGCGTATTGGGCTAAGCGGCATCTCAAAGCGCATGAAATGGCGAGCAAAATGCACTATTAAACTTCTAGGGTAGGGCAAACAGAGACCCGATTAGATCATTTTGTACTATGGTTAATTTAAGAATTCAGCAAAATTCTATCACGTTTGTTCAATTTACGTCGCTCCTATTGCAGATAGCGTATTGGGTTAAGTGGCACCTCAAAGCGCATGAAATTGCGAGTAAAATGCACTATTAAACTTCTAGGCTAGGGCGAACAGAGACCAGATTAGATCATTTTATGTTTTGGTTAATATAAGAATTCTGCGAAATTCTATCACATTTGTTCAAGTTACGTCGCTCCTATTTCAGATAGCGTACTGGGCTAGGCGGCATCTTAAAGCGCGTGGAATGGCGAGTAAAATGCAGTATTAAACTTCTATGATAGGGCAATCAGAGACCCGATTAGATCATTTTATATTTTGGTTAATATAAGAATTCAACGAAATTCTATCACATTTGTAAAATTTACGTCGCTCCTATTTCAGATAGCGTATTGGGCTAAGCGGCATCTCAAAGCTCATGAAATGGCGAGTAAAATGCAATACTAAACTTCTAGGATAATGCAAACAGAGACCCGATTAGATCATTTTATATTTTTGTTAATATAAGAATTCAGCGAAATTCTATCACATTTGTTCAATTTACGTCGCTCATATTTCCGATAGCGTATTGGGCTAAGCGGCATCTCAAAGCGCATGAAATGGCGAGTAAAATGCACTATTAAACTTCTAGGGTAGGGCAATCAGTGACCCGATTAGATCATTTTATATTATAGTTAATTTAAGAATTCAGCGATATTCTATCACATTTGTTCAATTTACGTCGCTCCTATTTCAGATAGCGTATTGGGCTAAGCGGCATCTCAAAGCGCATGAAATGGCGAGCAAAATGCACTATTAAACGTCTAGGGTAGGGCAAACAGAGACCCGATTAGATCATTTTATATTATGGTTAATTTAAGAATTCAGCGAAATTCTATCACATTTGTTCCATTTACGTCGCTCCAATTTCAGATAGCGTATTTGGCTAAGCGGCATCTCAAAGCGCATGAAATGGCGAATAAAATGCACTATTAAACTTCTAGGCTAGGGCGAACAGAGACCCGAGCAGATCATTTTACATTATGGTTAATAAAAGAATTCAGCGTATTCCTATCACATTTGTTCAACTTACGTCGCTCCTATTTCAGATAGCGTATTGTGCTAAGCGGCATCTCAACGCGCATGAAATGGCGAGTGAAATGCACTATTAGACTTCTATGGTAGGGCGAACAGAGACCCGTTTGGATCATTTTACATTAAGGTTAATATAAGGATTCACGAAAATTCTATCACATTTGTTCAATTTACGTCGCTCCCATTCCAGATAGCGTATTGGGCTAAGCGGCATCTCAAAGCGCATGAAATGGCGAGTAAAATGCGCTATTAAACTTCTAGGATAAGGCAAACAGAGACCCGATTAGATCATTTTATATTACGGTTAATATAAGAATTCAGCGTAATTCTATCACATTTGTTCAAGTAACGACGCTCCTATTTCAGATAGCGTACAGGGCTATGCGGCATCTCAAAGCGCATGGAATGGCGAGTAAAATGCACTACTAATCTTCTATGATAGGGCAATCAGAGACCCGAGTAGATCATTTTATATTTTGATTAATATAAGATTTCAGGGAAATTCTATCACATTTGTTCAATTTACGTCGCTCCTATTTCAGATAGCGTATTGGGCTAAGCCGGATCTCAAAGTGCATGAAATGGCGACTAAAATGCGCTATTAAACTTCTAGGGTAGGGCAAACGGAGACCCGATTAGATCATTTTATATTATGGTTAATTTAAGAATTCAGCAAAATTCTATCACATTTGTTCAACTTACGTCGCTCCTATTTCAGATAGCGTACTGGGCTAGGCGGCAACTTAAAGCGCGTGGAATGGCGAGTAAAATGCACTATTAAAGTTCTAGGGTAGGGCAAACAGAGACCCGATTAGATCATTTTATATTATAGTTAATTTAAGAATTCAGCGATATTCTATCACATTCGTTCAATTTAGGTCGCTCCTATTTCAGATAGCGTATTGGGCTAAGCGGCATCTCAAAGCGCATGAAATGGCGAGTGAAATGCACTATAAGACTTCGATGGCAGGGCGAACAGAGACCAGATTAGATCATTTTACATTCTGGTTAATAAAATAATTCAGCGAAATTCTATCACATTTGTTCAACTTTCGTCGCTCCTATTTCAGATAGCGTATTGAGCTAAGCGGCATCTCGAAGCGCATGAAATGGCGAGTATAATGCACTATTAAACTTCTAGGATAGGGCAAACAGATACCCGGTTAGATCATTTTATATTACGGTTAATATAAGAATGCAGCGTAATTCTATCACATTTGTTCAAGTTACGTCGCTCCTATTTCAGATAGCGTACTGGGCTAGGCGGCATCTTAAAGCGCGTGGAATGGCGAGTAAAATGCACTACTAATCTTCTATGATAGGGCAATCAGAGACCCGATTAGATCATTTTATATTTTGTTTAATATAAGATTTCAGGGAAATTCTATCCCATTTGTTCAATTTACGTCGCTCCTATTTCAGATAGCGTATTGGGCTAAGCGGCAACTGAAAGCGCATGAAATGACGAGTGAAATGCACTATTAAACTTCTAGGGTAGGGCGAACAGAGACCCGATTAGATCATTTTACATTAAGGTTAATATAAGAATTCAGGGAAATTCTATCACATTTTTTCAATTTACGTCGCTCCTATTTCGGATAGCGTACTGGGCTAGGCGGCATCCTAAAGCGCGTGGAGTGGCGAGTAAAATGCACTATTAAACTTGTATGATAGGGCAATCAGAGACGCGATTAGATCATTTTATATTTTGTTTAATACAAGATTTCAGGGAAATTCTATCACATTTGTTCAATTCGTGTCGCTCATATTTCAGATAGCGTATTGGGCTAAGCGGCATCTCAAAGCGCATGAAATGGCGAGTAAAATGCACTATTAAACTCCTAGGGTAGGGCAAACAGAGACCCGATTAGATCATTTTATATTATGGTTAATTTAAGAATTCAGCAAGATTCTATCACATTTGTTGAATTTACGTCGCTCCTATTTCAGATAGCGTACAGGGCTAGGCGGCATCTTAAAGCGCGTGGAATGGCGAGTAAAATGCACTGTTAAACTTCTATGATAGGGCAGTCAGAGACCCGATTAGATCATTTTATATTTTGTTTAATATAAGATTTCAGGGAAATCCTATCACATTTGTTCTATCTACGTCGCTCCTATTTCAGTTAGCGTATTGGGCTAACCGGCATCTCAAAGCGCATGAAATGGCGAATAAAATGGACTATTAAACTTCTAGGGTAGGGCAAACGGAGACCCGATTAGATCATTATATATTACGGTTAATATAAGAATTCAGCGTAATTCTATCACATTTCTTCAAATTACGTCGCTCCTATTTCAGATAGCGTACTGGGCTAGCCGGCATCTTAAAGCGCGTGGAATGGCGAGTAAAATGCACTATTAAACTTGTACGATAGGGCAATCAGTGACGCGATTAGATCATTTTATATTTTGTTTAATATAAGATTTCAGGGAAATTCTATCACATTTGTTCAATTTACGTCGCTCCTATTTCAGATAGCGTATTGGGCTAAGCGGCAACTGAAAGCGCATGAAATGACGAGTGAAATGCACTATTAAACTTCTAGGGTAGGGCGAACAGAGACCCGATTAGATCATTTTACATTAAGGTTAATATAAGAATTCAGGGAAATTCTATCACATTTGTTCAATTCGTGTCGCTCATATTTCAGATAGCGTATTGGGCTAAGCGGCATCTCAAAGCGCATGAAATGGCGAGTAAAATGCACTATTAAACTCCTAGGGTAGGGCAAACAGAGACCCTATTAGATCATTTTATATTATGGTTAATTTAAGAATTCAGCGAAATTCTATCACATTTGTTCCATTTACGTCGCTCCAATTTCAGATAGCGTATTGGGCTAAGCGGCATCTCAAAGCGCATGAAATGGCGAATAAAATGCACTATTAAACTTCTATGGTAGGGCAATCAGAGACCCGATTAGATCATTTTATATTTTGGTTAATATAAGAATTCAACGAAATTCTATCACATTTGTAAAATTTACGTCGCTCCTATTACAGATAGCTTATTGGGCTTAGCGGCATCTCAAAGCGCATGAAATGACGAGTGAAATGCACTATTAAACTTCCAGGCTAGGGCGAACAGAGACCCGATTAGATCATTTTACATTCTGGTTAATAAAATAATTCAGCGAAATTCTATCACATTTGTTCAACTTTCGTTGCTCCTATTTCAGATAGCGTATTGGGTTAAGCGGCATCTCAAAGCGCATGAAATGGCGAGTACAATGCACTATTAAACTTGTAGGGTAGGGCAAACAGAGACCCGATTAGATCATTTTATATTATGGTTAATTTAAGAATTCAGCAAAATTCTATCACATTTGTTCAATTTACGTCGCTCCTATTTCGGATAGCGTACTGGGCTAGGCAGCATCCTAAAGCGCGTGGAGTGGCGAGTAAAATGCACTATTAAACATGTATGATAGGGCAATCAGAGACGCGATTAGATCATTTTATATTTTGTTTAATACAAGATTTCAGGGAAATTCTATCACATTTGTTCAATTCGTGTCGCTCATATTTCAGATAGCGTATTGGGCTAAGCGGCATCTCAAAGCGCATGAAATGGCGAGTAAAATGCACTGTTAAACTTCAATGATAGGGCAAACAGAGACCCGATTAGATCATTTTATATTATCGTTAATTTAAGAATTCAGCGAAATTCTATCACATTTGTTCAATTTACGTCGCTCCTATTGCAGATAGCGTATTGGGTTAAGCGGCACCTCAAAGCGCATGGAATGGCGAATAAAATGCACAATTAAACTTCTAGGGTAGGGCAAACAGAGACCCGATTAGATCATTTTGTACTATGGTTAATTTAAGAATTCAGCAAAATTCTATCACGTTTGTTCAATTTACGTCGCTCCTATTGCAGATAGCGTATTGGGTTAAGCGGCACCTCAAAGCGCATGAAGTTGCGAGTAAAATGCTCTATTAAACTTATAGGCTAGGGCGAACATAGACCAGATTAGATCATTTTATGTTTTGGTTAATATAAGAATTCTGCGAAATTCTATCACATTTGTTCAAGTTACGTCGCTCCTATTTCAGGTAGCGTACTGGGCTAGGCGGCATCTTAAAGCGCGTGGAATGGCGAGTAAAATGCACTATTAAACTTCTATGATAGGGCAATCAGAGACCCGATTAGATCATTTTATATTTTGGTTAATATAAGAATTCAACGAAATTCTATCACATTTGTAAAATTTACGTCGCTCCTATTACAGATAGCTTATTGGGCTTAGCGGCATCTCAAAGCGCATGAAATGACGAGTGAAATGCACTATTAAACTTCCAGGCTAGGGCGAACAGAGACCCGATTAGATCATTTTACATTCTGGTTAATAAAATAATTCAGCGATATTCTATCACATTTGTTCAACTTTCGTTGCTCCTATTTCAGATAGCGTATTGGGTTAAGCGGCATCTCAAAGCGCATGAAATGGCGAGTACAATGCACTATTAAACTTCTAGGGTAGGGCAAACAGAGACCCGATTATATCATTTTATATTATGGTTAATTTAAGAATTCAGCAAAATTCTATCACATTTGTTCAATTTACGTCGCTCCTATTTCGGATAGCGTACTGGGCTAGGAGGCATCCTAAAGCGCGTGGAGTGGCGAGTAAAATGCACTATTAAACATGTATGATACGGCAATCAGAGACGCGATTAGATCATTTTATATTTTGTTTAATACAAGATTTCAGGGAAATTCTATCACATTTGTTCAATTCGTGTCGCTCATATTTCAGATAGCGTATTGGGCTAAGCGGCATCTCAAAGCGCATGAAATGGCGAGTAAAATGCACTGTTAAACTTCAATGATAGGGCAGTCAGAGACCCGGTTAGATCATTTTATATTTTGTTTAATTGAAGAATTCAGCAAGATTCTATCACATTTGTTGAATTTACGTCGCTCCTATTTCAGATAGCGTAATGGGCTAGGCGGCATCTTAAAGCGCGTGGAATGGCGAGTAAAATGCACTATTAAACTTCTATGATAGGGCAATCAGTGACCTGATTAGATCATTTTATATTATAGTTAATTTAAGAATTCAGCGAAATTCTATCACATTTGTTCAATTTACGTCGCTCCTATTTCAGATAGCGTATTGGGCTAAGCGGCATCTCAAAGCGCATGAAATGGCGAGTAAAATGCAATACTAAACTTCTAGGATAATGCAAACAGAGACCCGATTAGATCATTTTATATTTTTGTTAATATAAGAATTCAGCGAAATTCTATCACATTTGTTCAATTTACGTCGCTCATATTTCCGATAGCGTATTGGGCTAAGCGGCATCTCAAAGCGCATGAAATGGCGAGTAAAATGCACTATTAAACTTCTAGGGTAGGGCAATCAGTGACCCGATTAGATCATTTTATATTATAGTTAATTTAAGAATTCAGCGATATTCTATCACATTTGTTCAATTTACGTCGCTCCTATTTCAGATAGCGTATTGGGCTAAGCGGCATCTCAAAGCGCATGAAATGGCGAGCAAAATGCACTATTAAACTTCTAGGGTAGGGCAAACAGAGACCCGATTAGATCATTTTGTACTATGGTTAATTTAAGAATTCAGCAAAATTCTATCACGTTTGTTCAATTTACGTCGCTCCTATTGCAGATAGCGTATTGGGTTAAGCGGCACCTCAAAGCGCATGAAATTGCGAGTAAAATGCACTATTAAACTTCTAGGGTAGGGCAAACAGGGACCCGATTAGATCATTTTATATTATGGTTAATATAAGAATTCAGGGAAATTCTATCACATTTGTTCAATTTACGTCGCTCATATTTCAGATAGCGTATTGGGCTAAGCGGCATCTCAAAGCGCATGAAATGGCGAGTAAAATGCACTATTAAACTTCTAGGGTAGGGCAATCAGTGACCCGATGAGATCATTTTATATTATAGTTAATTTAAGAATTCAGCGAAATTCTATCACATTTGTTCAATTTACGTCGCTCCTATTTCAGATAGCGTATTGGGCTAGGCTGCATCTTAAAGCGCGTGGAATGGCGAGTAAAAGGCACTATTAAACTTCTATGATAGGGCAATCAGAGACCCGATTAGATCATTTTATATTTTGGTTAATATAAGAATTCAGTGAAATTCTATCACATTTGTTCAATTTACGTCGCTCCTATTTCAGATAGCGTATTGGGCAAAGCGGCATCTCAAAGCGCATGAAATGACGAGTAAAATGCACTATTAAAGTTCTAGGGTAGGGCAAACAGAGACCCGATTAGATCATTTTATATTATGGTTAATTTAAGAATTCAGCAAAATTCTATCACATTTGTTCAATATACGTCGCTCCTATTTCGGATAGCGTACTGGGCTAGGCGGCATCCTAAAGCGCGTGGAGTGGCGAGTAAAATGCACTATTAAACTTGTATGATAGGGCAATCAGAGACGCGATTAGATCATTTTATATTTTGTTTAATACAAGATTTCAGGGAAATTCTATCACATTTGTTCAATTCGTGTCGCTCATATTTCAGATAGCGTATTGGGCTAAGCGGCATCTCAAAGCGCATGAAATGGCGAGTAAAATGCACTATTAAACTCCTAGGGTAGGGCAAACAGAGACCCGATTAGATCATTTTATATTATGGTTAATTTAAGAATTCAGCAAGATTCTATCACATTTGTTGAATTTACGTCGCTCCTATTTCAGATAGCGTACAGGGCTAGGCGGCATCTTAAAGCGCGTGGAATGGCGAGTAAAATGCACTGTTAAACTTCTATGATAGGGCAGTCAGAGACCCGATTAGATCATTTTATATTTTGTTTAATATAAGATTTCAGGGAAATCCTATCACATTTGTTCTATCTACGTCGCTCCTATTTCAGTTAGCGTATTGGGCTAACCGGCATCTCAAAGCGCATGAAATGGCGAATAAAATGGACTATTAAACTTCTAGGGTAGGGCAAACGGAGACCCGATTAGATCATTATATATTACGGTTAATATAAGAATTCAGCGTAATTCTATCACATTTCTTCAAATTACGTCGCTCCTATTTCAGATAGCGTACTGGGCTAGCCGGCATCTTAAAGCGCGTGGAATGGCGAGTAAAATGCACTATTAAACTTGTACGATAGGGCAATCAGTGACGCGATTAGATCATTTTATATTTTGTTTAATATAAGATTTCAGGGAAATTCTATCACATTTGTTCAATTTACGTCGCTCCTATTTCAGATAGCGTATTGGGCTAAGCGGCAACTGAAAGCGCATGAAATGACGAGTGAAATGCACTATTAAACTTCTAGGGTGGGGCGAACAGAGACCCGATTAGATCATTTTACATTAAGGTTAATATAAGAATTCAGGGAAATTCTATCACATTTGTTCAATTCGTGTCGCTCATATTTCAGATAGCGTATTGGGCTAAGCGGCATCTCAAAGCGCATGAAATGGCGAGTAAAATGCACTATTAAACTCCTAGGGTAGGGCAAACAGAGACCCTATTAGATCATTTTATATTATGGTTAATTTAAGAATTCAGCGAAATTCTATCACATTTGTTCCATTTACGTCGCTCCAATTTCAGATAGCGTATTTGGCTAAGCGGCATCTCAAAGCGCATGAAATGGCGAATAAAATGCACTATTAAACTTCTATGGTAGGGCAATCAGAGACCCGATTAGATCATTTTATATTTTGGTTAATATAAGAATTCAACGAAATTCTATCACATTTGTAAAATTTACGTCGCTCCTATTACAGATAGCTTATTGGGCTTAGCGGCATCTCAAAGCGCATGAAATGACGAGTGAAATGCACTATTAAACTTCCAGGCTAGGGCGAACAGAGACCCGATTAGATCATTTTACATTCTGGTTAATAAAATAATTCAGCGAAATTCTATCACATTTGTTCAACTTTCGTTGCTCCTATTTCAGATAGCGTATTGGGTTAAGCGGCATCTCAAAGCGCATGAAATGGCGAGTACAATGCACTATTAAACTTGTAGGGTAGGGCAAACAGAGACCCGATTAGATCATTTTATATTATGGTTAATTTAAGAATTCAGCAAAATTCTATCACATTTGTTCAATTTACGTCGCTCCTATTTCGGATAGCGTACTGGGCTAGGCGGCATCCTAAAGCGCGTGGAGTGGCGAGTAAAATGCACTATTAAACATGTATGATAGGGCAATCAGAGACGCGATTAGATCATTTTATATTTTGTTTAATACAAGATTTCAGGGAAATTCTATCACATTTGTTCAATTCGTGTCGCTCATATTTCAGATAGCGTATTGGGCTAAGCGGCATCTCAAAGCGCATGAAATGGCGAGTAAAATGCACTGTTAAACTTCAATGATAGGGCAGTCAGAGACCCGGTTAGATCATTTTATATTTTGTTTAATTGAAGAATTCAGCAAGATTCTATCACATTTGTTGAATTTACGTCGCTCCTATTCCAGATAGCGTAATGGGCTAGGCGGCATCTTAAAGCGCGTGGAATGGCGAGTAAAAGGCACTGTTAAACTTCAATGATAGGGCAGTCAGAGACCCGATTAGATCATTTTATATTTTGTTTAATATAAGATTTCAGGGAAATACTATCACATTTGTTCTATTTACGTCGCTCCTATTTCAGTTAGCGTATTGGGCTAACCGGCATCTCAAAGCGCATGGAATGGCGAATAAAATGGACTATTAAACTTCTAGGGTAGAGCAAACAGAGACCCGATTAGATCATTTTATATTACGGTTAATATAAGAATTCAGCGTAATTCTATCACATTTCTTCAAATTACGTCGCTCCTATTTCAGATAGCGTACTGTGCTGGCCGGCATCTTAAAGCGCGTGGAATGGCGAGTAAAATGCACTATTAAACTTCTATGATAGGGCAATCAGTGACCCGATTAGATCATTTTATATTATCGTTAATTTAAGAATTCAGCGAAATTCTATCACATTTGTTCAATTTACGTCGCTCCAATTTCAGATAGCGTATTGGGCTAAGCGGCATCTCAAAGCGCATGAAATGGCGAGCAAAATGCACAATTAAACTTCTAGGGTAGGGCAAACAGAGACCCGATTAGATCATTTTGTACTATGGTTAATTTAAGAATTCAGCAAAATTCTATCACGTTTGTTCAATTTACGTCGCTCCTATTGCAGATAGCGTATTGGGTTAAGCGGCACCTCAAAGCGCATGAAGTTGCGAGTAAAATGCTCTATTAAACTTATAGGCTAGGGCGAACATAGACCAGATTAGATCATTTTATGTTTTGGTTAATATAAGAATTCTGCGAAATTCTATCACATTTGTTCAAGTTACGTCGCTCCTATTTCAGGTAGCGTACTGGGCTAGGCGGCATCTTAAAGCGCGTGGAATGGCGAGTAAAATGCACTATTAAACTTCTATGATAGGGCAATCAGAGACCCGATTAGATCATTTTATATTTTGGTTAATATAAGAATTCAACGAAATTCTATCACATTTGTAAAATTTACGTCGCTCCTATTACAGATAGCTTATTGGGCTTAGCGGCATCTCAAAGCGCATGAAATGACGAGTGAAATGCACTATTAAACTTCCAGGCTAGGGCGAACAGAGACCCGATTAGATCATTTTACATTCTGGTTAATAAAATAATTCAGCGATATTCTATCACATTTGTTCAACTTTCGTTGCTCCTATTTCAGATAGCGTATTGGGTTAAGCGGCATCTCAAAGCGCATGAAATGGCGAGTACAATGCACTATTAAACTTCTAGGGTAGGGCAAACAGAGACCCGATTATATCATTTTATATTATGGTTAATTTAAGAATTCAGCAAAATTCTATCACATTTGTTCAATTTACGTCGCTCCTATTTCGGATAGCGTACTGGGCTAGGAGGCATCCTAAAGCGCGTGGAGTGGCGAGTAAAATGCACTATTAAACATGTATGATACGGCAATCAGAGACGCGATTAGATCATTTTATATTTTGTTTAATACAAGATTTCAGGGAAATTCTATCACATTTGTTCAATTCGTGTCGCTCATATTTCAGATAGCGTATTGGGCTAAGCGGCATCTCAAAGCGCATGAAATGGCGAGTAAAATGCACTGTTAAACTTCAATGATAGGGCAGTCAGAGACCCGGTTAGATCATTTTATATTTTGTTTAATTGAAGAATTCAGCAAGATTCTATCACATTTGTTGAATTTACGTCGCTCCTATTTCAGATAGCGTACTGGGCTAGGCGGCATCTTAAAGCGCGTGGAATGGCGAGTAAAATGCACTATTAAACTTCTATGATAGGGCAATCAGTGACCTGATTAGATCATTTTATATTATAGTTAATTTAAGAATTCAGCGAAATTCTATCACATTTGTTCAATTTACGTCGCTCCTATTTCAGATAGCGTATTGGGCTAAGCGGCATCTCAAAGCGCATGAAATGGCGAGTAAAATGCAATACTAAACTTCTAGGATAATGCAAACAGAGACCCGATTAGATCATTTTATATTTTTGTTAATATAAGAATTCAGCGAAATTCTATCACATTTGTTCAATTTACGTCGCTCATATTTCAGATAGCGTATTGGGCTAAGCGGCATCTCAAAGCGCATGAAATGGCGAGTAAAATGCACTATTAAACTTCTAGGGTAGGGCAATCAGTGACCCGATTAGATCATTTTATATTATAGTTAATTTAAGAATTCAGCGATATTCTATCACATTTGTTCAATTTACGTCGCTCCTATTTCAGATAGCGTATTGGGCTAAGCGGCATCTCAAAGCGCATGAAATGGCGAGCAAAATGCACTATTAAACTTCTAGGGTAGGGCAAACAGAGACCCGATTAGATCATTTTGTACTATGGTTAATTTAAGAATTCAGCAAAATTCTATCACGTTTGTTCAATTTACGTCGCTCCTATTGCAGATAGCGTATTGGGTTAAGCGGCACCTCAAAGCGCATGAAATTGCGAGTAAAATGCACTATTAAACTTCTAGGGTAGAGCAAACAGAGACCCGATTAGATCATTTTATATTATGGTTAATATAAGAATTCAGGGAAATTCTATCACATTTGTTCAATTTACGTCGCTCATATTTCAGATAGCGTATTGGGCTAAGCGGCATCTCAAAGCGCATGAAATGGCGAGTAAAATGCACTATTAAACTTCTAGGGTAGGGCAATCAGTGACCCGATGAGATCATTTTATATTATAGTTAATTTAAGAATTCAGCGAAATTCTATCACATTTGTTCAATTTACGTCGCTCCTATTTCAGATAGCGTATTGGGCTAGGCTGCATCTTATAGCGCGTGGAATGGCGAGTAAAAGGCACTATTAACCTTCTATGATAGGGCAATCAGAGACCCGATTAGATCATTTTATATTTTGGTTAATATAAGAATTCAGTGAAATTCTATCACATTTGTTCAATTTACGTCGCTCCTATTTCAGATAGCGTATTGGGCAAAGCGGCATCTCAAAGCGCATGAAATGACGAGTAAAATGCACTATTAAAGTTCTAGGGTAGGGCAAACAGAGACCCGATTAGATCATTTTATATTATGGTTAATTTAAGAATTCAGCAAAATTCTATCACATTTGTTCAATATACGTCGCTCCTATTTCGGATAGCGTACTGGGCTAGGCGGCATCCTAAAGCGCGTGGAGTGGCGAGTAAAATGCACTATTAAACTTGTATGATAGGGCAATCAGAGACGCGATTAGATCATTTTATATTTTGTTTAATACAAGATTTCAGGGAAATTCTATCACATTTGTTCAATTCGTGTCGCTCATATTTCAGATAGCGTATTGGGCTAAGCGGCATCTCAAAGCGCATGAAATGGCGAGTAAAATGCACTATTAAACTCCTAGGGTAGGGCAAACAGAGACCCGATTAGATCATTTTATATTATGGTTAATTTAAGAATTCAGCAAGATTCTATCACATTTGTTGAATTTACGTCGCTCCTATTTCAGATAGCGTACAGGGCTAGGCGGCATCTTAAAGCGCGTGGAATGGCGAGTAAAATGCACTGTTAAACTTCTATGATAGGGCAGTCAGAGACCCGATTAGATCATTTTATATTTTGTTTAATATAAGATTTCAGGGAAATCCTATCACATTTGTTCTATCTACGTCGCTCCTATTTCAGTTAGCGTATTGGGCTAACCGGCATCTCAAAGCGCATAAAATGGCGAATAAAATGGACTATTAAACTTCTAGGGTAGGGCAAACGGAGACCCGATTAGATCATTATATATTACGGTTAATATAAGAATTCAGCGTAATTCTATCACATTTCTTCAAATTACGTCGCTCCTATTTCAGATAGCGTACTGGGCTAGCCGGCATCTTAAAGCGCGTGGAATGGCGAGTAAAATGCACTATTAAACTTGTACGATAGGGCAATCAGTGACGCGATTAGATCATTTTATATTTTGTTTAATATAAGATTTCAGGGAAATTCTATCACATTTGTTCAATTTACGTCGCTCCTATTTCAGATAGCGTATTGGGCTAAGCGGCAACTGAAAGCGCATGAAATGACGAGTGAAATGCACTATTAAACTTCTAGGGTGGGGCGAACAGAGACCCGATTAGATCATTTTACATTAAGGTTAATATAAGAATTCAGGGAAATTCTATCACATTTGTTCAATTCGTGTCGCTCATATTTCAGATAGCGTATTGGGCTAAGCGGCATCTCAAAGCGCATGAAATGGCGAGTAAAATGCACTATTAAACTCCTAGGGTAGGGCAAACAGAGACCCTATTAGATCATTTTATATTATGGTTAATTTAAGAATTCAGCGAAATTCTATCACATTTGTTCCATTTACGTCGCTCCAATTTCAGATAGCGTATTGGGCTAAGCGGCATCTCAAAGCGCATGAAATGGCGAATAAAATGCACTATTAAACTTCTATGGTAGGGCAATCAGAGACCCGATTAGATCATTTTATATTTTGGTTAATATAAGAATTCAACGAAATTCTATCACATTTGTAAAATTTACGTCGCTCCTATTACAGATAGCTTATTGGGCTTAGCGGCATCTCAAAGCGCATGAAATGACGAGTGAAATGCACTATTAAACTTCCAGGCTAGGGCGAACAGAGACCCGATTAGATCATTTTACATTCTGGTTAATAAAATAATTCAGCGAAATTCTATCACATTTGTTCAACTTTCGTTGCTCCTATTTCAGATAGCGTATTGGGTTAAGCGGCATCTCAAAGCGCATGAAATGGCGAGTACAATGCACTATTAAACTTCTAGGGTAGGGCAAACAGAGACCCGATTAGATCATTTTATATTATGGTTAATTTAAGAATTCAGCAAAATTCTATCACATTTGTTCAATTTACGTCGCTCCTATTTCGGATAGCGTACTGGGCTAGGCGGCATCCTAAAGCGCGTGGAGTGGCGAGTAAAATGCACTATTAAACATGTATGATAGGGCAATCAGAGACGCGATTAGATCATTTTATATTTTGTTTAATACAAGATTTCAGGGAAATTCTATCACATTTGTTCAATTCGTGTCGCTCATATTTCAGATAGCGTATTGGGCTAAGCGGCATCTCAAAGCGCATGAAATGGCGAGTAAAATGCACTGTTAAACTTCAATGATAGGGCAGTCAGAGACCCGGTTAGATCATTTTATATTTTGTTTAATTGAAGAATTCAGCAAGATTCTATCACATTTGTTGAATTTACGTCGCTCCTATTCCAGATAGCGTAATGGGCTAGGCGGCATCTTAAAGCGCGTGGAATGGCGAGTAAAAGGCACTGTTAAACTTCAATGATAGGGCAGTCAGAGACCCGATTAGATCATTTTATATTTTGTTTAATATAAGATTTCAGGGAAATACTATCACATTTGTTCTATTTACGTCGCTCCTATTTCAGTTAGCGTATTGGGCTAACCGGCATCTCAAAGCGCATGGAATGGCGAATAAAATGGACTATTAAACTTCTAGGGTAGAGCAAACAGAGACCCGATTAGATCATTTTATATTACGGTTAATATAAGAATTCAGCGTAATTCTATCACATTTCTTCAAATTACGTCGCTCCTATTTCAGATAGCGTACTGTGCTGGCCGGCATCTTAAAGCGCGTGGAATGGCGAGTAAAATGCACTATTAAACTTCTATGATAGGGCAATCAGTGACCCGATTAGATCATTTTATATTATCGTTAATTTAAGAATTCAGCGAAATTCTATCACATTTGTTCAATTTACGTCGCTCCAATTTCAGATAGCGTATTGGGCTAAGCGGCATCTCAAAGCGCATGAAATGGCGAGCAAAATGCACTATTAAACTTCTAGGGTAGGGCAAACAGAGACCCGATTAGATCATTTTGTACTATGGTTAATTTAAGAATTCAGCAAAATTCTATCACGTTTGTTCAATTTACGTCGCTCCTATTGCAGATAGCGTATTGGGTTAAGCGGCATCTCAAAGCGCATGAAATGGCGAGTAAAATGCAATACTAAACTTCTAGGATAATGCAAACAGAGACCCGATTAGATCATTTTATATTTTTGTTAATATAAGAATTCAGCGAAATTCTATCACATTTGTTCAATTTACGTCGCTCATATTTCCGATAGCGTATTGGGCTAAGCGGCATCTCAAAGCGCATGAAATGGCGAGTAAAATGCACTATTAAACTTCTAGGGTAGGGCAATCAGTGACCCGATTAGATCATTTTATATTATAGTTAATTTAAGAATTCAGCGATATTCTATCACATTTGTTCAATTTACGTCGCTCCTATTTCAGATAGCGTATTGGGCTAAGCGGCATCTCAAAGCGCATGAAATGGCGAGCAAAATGCACTATTAAACTTCTAGGGTAGGGCAAACAGAGACCCGATTAGATCATTTTGTACTATGGTTAATTTAAGAATTCAGCAAAATTCTATCACGTTTGTTCAATTTACGTCGCTCCTATTGCAGATAGCGTATTGGGTTAAGCGGCACCTCAAAGCGCATGAAATTGCGAGTAAAATGCACTATTAAACTTCTAGGGTAGGGCAAACAGAGACCCGATTAGATCATTTTATATTATGGTTAATATAAGAATTCAGGGAAATTCTATCACATTTGTTCAATTTACGTCGCTCATATTTCAGATAGCGTATTGGGCTAAGCGGCATCTCAAAGCGCATGAAATGGCAAGTAAAATGCACTATTAAACTTCTAGGGTAGGGCAATCAGTGACCCGATGAGATCATTTTATATTATAGTTAATTTAAGAATTCAGCGAAATTCTATCACATTTGTTCAATTTACGTCGCTCCTATTTCAGATAGCGTATTGGGCTAGGCTGCATCTTATAGCGCGTGGAATGGCGAGTAAAAGGCACTATTAAACTTCTATGATAGGGCAATCAGAGACCCGATTAGATCATTTTATATTTTGGTTAATATAAGAATTCAGTGAAATTCTATCACATTTGTTCAATTTACGTCGCTCCTATTTCAGATAGCGTATTGGGCAAAGCGGCATCTCAAAGCGCATGAAATGACGAGTAAAATGCACTATTAAAGTTCTAGGGTAGGGCAAACAGAGACCCGATTAGATCATTTTATATTATGGTTAATTTAAGAATTCAGCAAGATTCTATCACATTTGTTGAATTTACGTCGCTCCTATTTCAGATAGCGTACAGGGCTAGGCGGCATCTTAAAGCGCGTGGAATGGCGAGTAAAATGCACTGTTAAACTTCTATGATAGGGCAGTCAGAGACCCGATTAGATCATTTTATATTTTGTTTAATATAAGATTTCAGGGAAATCCTATCACATTTGTTCTATCTACGTCGCTCCTATTTCAGTTAGCGTATTGGGCTAACCGGCATCTCAAAGCGCATGAAATGGCGAATAAAATGGACTATTAAACTTCTAGGGTAGGGCAAACGGAGACCCGATTAGATCATTATATATTACGGTTAATATAAGAATTCAGCGTAATTCTATCACATTTCTTCAAATTACGTCGCTCCTATTTCAGATAGCGTACTGGGCTAGCCGGCATCTTAAAGCGCGTGGAATGGCGAGTAAAATGCACTATTAAACTTGTACGATAGGGCAATCAGAGACGCGATTAGATCATTTTATATTTTGTTTAATATAAGATTTCAGGGAAATTCTATCACATTTGTTCAATTTACGTCGCTCCTATTTCAGATAGCGTATTGGGCTAAGCGGCAACTGAAAGCGCATGAAATGACGAGTGAAATGCACTATTAAACTTCTAGGGTGGGGCGAACAGAGACCCGATTAGATCATTTTACATTAAGGTTAATATAAGAATTCAGGGAAATTCTATCACATTTGTTCAATTCGTGTCGCTCATATTTCAGATAGCGTATTGGGCTAAGCGGCATCTCAAAGCGCATGAAATGGCGAGTAAAATGCACTATTAAACTCCTAGGGTAGGGCAAACAGAGACCCTATTAGATCATTTTATATTATGGTTAATTTAAGAATTCAGCGAAATTCTATCACATTTGTTCCATTTACGTCGCTCCAATTTCAGATAGCGTATTTGGCTAAGCGGCATCTCAAAGCGCATGAAATGGCGAATAAAATGCACTATTAAACT
>CAKAJE020002251.1:0-21934 GCA_916610135.2 Macropis europaea
AAACAGACACCCGAATAGATCATTTTATATTACGGTTAATATAAGAATTCAGCGTAATTCTATCACATTTGTTCAACTAACGTCTCTCCTATTTCAGATAGCGTACTGGGCTAGGCGGCATCTTAAAGCGCGTGAAAGGGCGAGTAAAATGCACTTCTAAACTTCTATGATAGGGCAGTCAGAGTTACGAATAGATCATTTTATATTTTGTTTACTATAACATTTCAGGGAAATTCTATCAGATTTGTTCAATTTACGTCGCTCCTATTTCAGATAGCGTATTGGGCTAAGCGGCATCTCAAAGCGCAAGAAATGGCGAGTAAAATGCACTATTAAGCTTCTAGGGTTGGGCACATATAGACCCGATTAGATCATTTTATATTATTGTTAATTTAAGAATTCAGCGAAATCCTATCACATTTGTTCATTTTACGTCGCTCCTATTTCAGATAGCGTATTGGGCTAAGCGGCATCTCAAAGCGCAAGAAATGGCGAGTAAAATTTACTATTAAACTTCTAGGGTAGGGCAAACTGAGACCCCATTAGATCATTTTATATTTTGGTTAATATAAGAATTCAGCGAAATTCTATCACATTTGTTCAATTTACGTCGCTCCTATTTCAGATAGCTTATTGGGCTAAGCGGCATCGCAAAGCGCATGAATTGACGAGTAAAATGCAGTATTAAACTTCTAGGATAAGGCAAACAGAGACCCGATTAGATCATTTTATATTACGGTTAATATAAGAATTCAGCGTAATTCTGTGACATTTGTTCAACTTACGTAGCTCCTATTTCAGATAGCGTACTGGGCTAGGCGGCAACTTAAAGCGCGTGGAATGGTGAGTAAAATGCACTATTAAACTTCTAGGGTAGGGCAATCAGAGACCCGATTAGATCATTTTATATTATGGTTAATATAAGAATTCAGCGAAGTTCTATCACATTTGTTTAATTTACGTCGCTCCTATTTCAGATAGCGTATTGGTCTAAGCGGCATCTCAAAGCGCATGAAATGGCGAGTAAAATGCACTATTAAACTTCTAGGGTACGGCAATCAGGGACCCGATTAGATCATTTTATATTTTGGTTAATATAAGAATTCAGCGAAATTCTATCACATTTGTTCAATTTACGTCGCTCCTATTTCAGATAGCGTATTGGGCTAAACGGCATCTCAAAGCGCATGAAATGGCGAGTAAAATGCACTATTAAACTTCTAGGGTAGGGCAATCAGAGACCCGATTAGATCATTTTATATTTTGGTTAATATAAGAATTCAGCGAAATTCTATCACATTTGTTCAATTTACGTCGCTCCTATTTCAGATAGTGTATTGGGCTAAGCGGCATCTCACAGCGCACGAAAGGGCGAGTAAAATGCACTATCAAACTTCTAGGGTAGGGCAATCAGAGACCCGATAAGATCATTTCATATTTTGGTTAATATAAGAATTCTGCGAAATTCTATCACATTTGTTCAATTTACGTCGCTCCTATTTCAGATAGCGTATTGGGCTAAGCGGCATCTCAAAGCGCATGAAATGGCGAGTAAAATGCACTATTAAACTTCTAGGGTAGGGCAATCAGAAACCCGATTAGATCATTTTATATTTTGGTTAATAAATGAATTCATCGAAATTCTATCACATTTGTTCAATTTACATCGCTCCTATTTCAGATAGCGTACTGGGCTAAGCGGCATCTCAAAGCGCATGAAATGGCGAGTAAAATGCACTATTAAACTTCTAGGATAAGGCAAACGGAGACCCGATTAGATCATTTTATATTACGGTTAATATAAGAAATCAGCGTAATTCTGTCACATTTGTTCAACTTACGTAGCTCCTATTTCGGATAGCGTACTGGGCTAGGCGGCAACTTAAAGCGCGTGGAATGGTGAGTAAAATGCACTATTAAACTTCTAGGGTAGGGCAATCAGAGACCCGATTAGATCATTTTATATTATGGTTAATATAAGAATTCAGCGAAGTTCTATCACATTTGTTTAATTTACGTCGCTCCTATTTCAGATAGCGTATTGGGCTAAGCGGCATCTCAAAGCGCATGAAATGGCGAGTAAAATGCACTATTAAACTTCTAGGGTAGGGCAATGAGAGACCCGATTAGATCATTTTATATTTTGGTTAATATAAGAATTCAGCGAAATTCTATCACATTTGTTCAATTTACGTCGCTCCTATTTCAGATAGCGTATTGGGCTAAGCGGCATCTCAAAGCGCATGAAATGGCGAGTAAAATGCACTATTAAACTTCTAGGGTAGGGCAATCAGAGACCCGATTAGATCATTTTATATTTTGGTTAATATAAGAATTCAGCGAAATTCTATCACATTTGTTCAATTTACGTCGCTCCTATTTCAGATAGTGTACTGGGCTAGGCGGCATCTTAAGGCGCGTGGAAGGGCGAGTAAAATGCACTACTAAACTTCTAGGATAAGGCAAACGGAGATCCGATTAGACCATTTTATATTACGGTTAATATAAGAATTCAGCGTTATTCTATCACATTTGTTCAACTTACGTCGCTTATATTTCAGATAGCGTACTCGGATAGGCGGCATCTTAAAGCGCGTGGAAAGGCGAGTAAAATGCACTATTAAACTTCGAGGGTAATGCAAACAGAGACACGATTAGATCATTTTATATTACGGTTAATATAAGATTTCAGGGAAATTCTATCACATTTGTTCAATTTACGTCGCTCCTATTTCAGATAGCTATTGGGCTAAGCGGCATCTCAAAGCGCATGACATGACGGGAGAAATGCACTATTAAACTTCTTGGGTAGGGCGAACAGAGACCCGATTACATCATTTTATATTAAGGTTAATATAAGTATTCAGGGAACTTCTATCACATTTGTTCAATTTACGTCGCTCCTATTTGAGACAGCGTATTGGGCTAAGCGGCATCTCAGAGCGCACGAAAGGGCGAGTAAAATGCACTATTAAACTTCTAGGGTAGGGCAAACAGAGACCCCATTAGATCATTTTATATTTTGGTTAATATAAGAATTCAGCGAAATTCTATCACATTTGTTCAATTTACGTCGCTCCTATTTCAGATAGTGTACTGGGCTAGGCGGCATCTTAAAGCGCGTGGAAGGACGAGTAAAATGCACTACTAAACTTCTATGATAGGGCAATCAGAGTCCCGTTTAGATCATTTTATATTTTCTTCAATATAAGATTTCAGGGAAATTCTATCACATTTGTTCAATTTACGTCGCTCCTATTTCAGATAGCTATTGCGCTAAGCGGCATCTCAAAGCGCATGAAATGACGAGAGAAATGCACTATTAAACTTCTTGGGTAGGGCGAACAGAGACCCGATTACATCATTTTATATTATGGTTAATTTAAGAATTCAGCAAAATTCTATCACATTTGTTCAATTTACATCGCTCCTATTTCAGATAGCGTATTGGGCTAAGCGGCATCTCAAAGCGCATGGAATGACGAGTAAAATGCACTAATAAACTTCTAGGATAAGGCAAACGGAGATCCGATTAGACCATTTTATATTACGGTTAATATAAGAATTCAGCGTTATTCTATCACATTTGTTCAACTTACGTCGCTCCTATTTCAGATAGCGTACTCGGATAGGCGGCATCTTAAAGCGCGTGGAAAGGCGAGTAAAATGCACTATTAAACTTCGAGGGTAATGCAAACAGAGACCCGATTAGATCATTTTATATTACGGTTAATATAAGATTTCAGGGAAATTCTATCACATTTGTTCAATTTATGTCGCTCCTATTTCAGATAGCTATTGGGCTAAGCGGCATCTCAAAGCGCATGACATGACGAGAGAAATGCACTATTAAACTTCTTGGGTAGGGCGAATAGAGACCCGATTACATCATTTTATATTAAGGTTAATATAAGTATTCAGGGAACTTCTATCACATTTGTTCAATTTACGTCGCTCCTATTTCAGATAGCGTATTGGGCTAAGCGGCATCTCAAAGCGCACGAAAGGGCGAGTAAAATGCACTATTAAACTTCTAGGGTAGGGCAAACAGAGACCCCATTAGATCATTTTATATTTTGGTTAATATAAGAATTCAGCGAAATTCTATCACATTTTTTCAATTTACGTCGCTCCAATTTCAGATAGTGTACTGGGCTAGGCGGCATCTTAAAGCGCGTGGAAGGGCGAGTAAAATGCACTACTAAACTTCTATGATAGGGCTATCAGAGTCCCGTTTAGATCATTTTATATTTTCTTTAATATAAGATTTCAGGGAAATTCTATCACATTTGTTCAATTTACGTCGCTCCTATTTCAGATAGCTATTGGGCTAAGCGGCATCTCAAAGCGCATGAAATGACGAGAGAAATGTACTATTAAACTTCTAGGGTAGGGCGAACAGAGACCCGATTACATCATTTTATATTATGGTTAATTTAAGAATTCAGCAAAATTCTATCACATTTGTTCAATTTACATCGCTGCTATTTCAGATAGCGTATTGGGCTAAGCGGCATCTCAAAGCGCATGGAATGACGAGTAAAATGCACTAATAAACTTCTAGGATAAGGCAAACGGAGATCCGATTAGACCATTTTATGTTACGGATAATATAAGAATTCAGCGTAATTCTATCACATTTGTTCAACTTACGTCGCTCCTATTTCAGATAGCGTACTGGGCTAGGCGGCATCTCAAAGCGCGTGGAATGGCGAGTAAAATGCACTCTTAAACATCTATGATAGGGCAATCAGAGACCCGATTAGATCATTTTATATTTTGGTTAATATAAGAATTCAGCGAAATT
The DNA here is from genome assembly GCA_916610135.2 of Macropis europaea. Classification (NCBI taxonomy): domain Eukaryota; kingdom Metazoa; phylum Arthropoda; class Insecta; order Hymenoptera; family Melittidae; genus Macropis; species Macropis europaea. The sequence goes on from CAKAJE020002251.1 coordinate 4,808, forward strand.
CTATCACATTTGTTCAATTTACGTCGCTCCTATTTCAGATAGCGTATTGGGCTAAGCGGCATCTCACAGCGCACGAAAGGGCGAGTAAAATGCACTATCAAACTTCTAGGGTAGGGCAATCAGAGACCCGATAAGATCATTTCATATTTTGGTTAATATAAGAATTCAGCGAAATTCTATCACATTTGTTCAATTTACGTCGCTCCTATTTCAGATAGCGTATTGGGCTAAGCGGCATCTCAAAGCGCATGGAATGGCGAGTGAAATGCACTATTAAACTTCTAGGGTAGGGCGAACAGACACCCGAATAGATCATTTTATATTACGGTTAATATAAGAATTCAGCGTAATTCTATCACATTTGTTCAACTAACGTCGCTCCTATTTCAGATAGCGTACTGGGCTAGGCGGCATCTTAAAGCGCGTGGAAGGGCGAGTAAAATGCACTTCTAAACTTCTATGATAGGGCAATCAGAGTTACGAATAGATCATTTTATATTTTGTTTACTATAACATTTCAGGGAAATTCTATCACATTTGTTCAATTTACGTCGCTCCTATTTCAGATAGCTATTGGGCTAAGCGGCATCTCAAAGCGCACGAAATGACGAGAGAAGTGCACTATTAAACTTCTTAGGTAGGGCGAACAGAGACCCGATTACATCATTTTATATTATGGTTAATTTAAGAATTCAGCAAAATTCTATCACATTTGTTCAATTTACATCGCTCCTATTTCAGATAGCGTATTGGGCTAAGCGGCATCTCAAAGCGCATGGAATGACGAGTAAAATGCACTATTAAACTTCGAGGGTAATGCAAACAGAGACCCGATTAGATCATTTTATATTACGGTTAATATAAGATTTCAGGGAAATTCTATCACATTTGTTCAATTTACGTCGCTCCTATTTCAGATAGCTATTGGGCTAAGCGGCATCTCAAAGCGCATGAAATGACGAGAGAAATGCACTATTAAACTTCTTGGGTAGAGCGAACAGAGACCCGATTACATCATTTTATATTATGGTTAATATAAGAATTCAGCGATATTCTATCACATTTGTTCAATTTACGTCGCTCCTATTTCAGATAGCGTATTGGGCTAAGCGGCATCTCAAAGCGCATGAAATGGCGAGTAAAATGCACTATTAAACTTCTAGGGTAGGGCAATCAGAGACCCGATTAGATAATTTATATTTTGGTTAATAAATGAATTCTTCGAAATTCTATCACATTTGTTCAATTTACATCGCTCCTATTTCAGATAGCGTAATGGGCTAAGCGGCATCTCAAAGCGCATGGAATGGCGAGTAAAATGCACTATTAAACTTCTAGGATAAGGCAAACAGAGACCCGATTAGATCATTTTATATTACGGTTAATATAAGAATTCAGCGTAATTCTGTGACATTTGTTCAACTTACGTAGCTCCTATTTCAGATAGCGTGCTGGGCTAGGCGGCAACTTAAAGCGCGTGGAATGGCGAGTAAAATGCACTGTTAATCTTCTATGATAGGGCAATCAGAGACCCGATTAGATCATTTTATATTTTGGTTAATATAAGAATTCAGCGAAATTCTATCACATTTGTTCAATTTACGTCGCTCCTATTTCAGATAGCGTATTGGGCTAAGCGGCATCTCAAAGCGCATGAAATGGCGAGTAAAATGCACTATTAAACTTCTAGGATAAGGCAAACAGAGACCCGATTAGATCATTTTATATTACGGTTAACATAAGAATTCAGCGTAATTCTGTGACATTTGTTCAACTTACGTAGCTCCTATTTCAGATAGCGTACTGGGCTAGGCGGCAACTTAAAGCGCGTGGAATGGCGAGTAAAATGCACTATTAAACTTCTATGATAGGGCAATCAGAGACCCGATTAGAACATTTTATATTTTGTTTAATATAAGAATCCAGCGAAATTCTATCACATTTGTTCAATTTACGTCGCTCCTATTTCAGATAGCGTATTGGGCTAAGCGGCATCTCACAGCGCACGAAAGGGCGAGTAAAATGCACTATTAAACTTCTAGGGTAGGGCAATCAGAGACCCGATAAGATCTTTTCATATTTTGGTTAATATAAGAATTCAGCGACATTCTATCACATTTGTTCAATTTACGTCGCTCCTATTTCAGATAGCGTATTGGGCTAAGCGGCATCTCAAAGCGCATGGAATGGCGAGTGAAATGCACTATTAAACTTCTAGGGTAGGGCGAACAGACACCCGAATAGATCATTTTATATTACGGTTAATATAAGAATTCAGCGTAATTCTGTGACATTTGTTCAACTTACGTAGCTCCTATTTCAGATAGCGTACTGGGCTAGGCGGCAACTTAAAGCGCGTGGAATGGTGAGTAAAATGCACTATTAAACTTCTAGGGTAGGGCAATCAGAGACCCGATTAGATCATTTTATATTATGGTTAATATAAGAATTCAGCGAAGTTCTTTCACATTTGTTTAATTTACGTCGCTCCTATTTCAGATAGCGTATTGGTCTAAGCGGCATCTCAAAGCGCATGAAATGGCGAGTAAAATGCACTATTAAACTTCTAGGGTACGGCAATCAGGGACCCGATTAGATCATTTTATATTTTGGTTAATATAAGAATTCAGCGAAATTCTATCACATTTGTTCAATTTACGTCGCTCCTATTTCAGATAGCGTATTGGGCTAAGCGGCATCTCAAAGCGCATGAAATGGCGAGTAAAATGCACTATTAAACTTCTAGGGTAGGGCAATCGGAGACCCGATTAGATCATTTTATATTTTGGTTAATATAAGAATTCAGCGAAATTCTATCACATTTGTTCAATTTACGTCGCTCCTATTTCAGATAGCGTATTGGGCTAAGCGGCATCTCACAGCGCACAAAAGGGCGAGTAAAATGCACTATCAAACTTCTAGGGTAGGGCAATCAGAGACCCGATAAGATCATTTCATATTTTGGTTAATATAAGAATTCAGCGAAATTCTATCACATTTGTTCAATTTACGTCGCTCATATTTCAGATAGCGTATTGGGCTAAGCGGCATCTCAAAGCGCATGAAATGGCGAGTAAAATGCACTATTAAACTTCTAGGGTAGGGCAATCAGAGACCCGATTAGATCATTTTATATTTTGGTTAATATAAGAATTCAGCGAAATTCTATCACATTTGTTCAATTTACGTCGCTCCTATTTCAGATAGCGTATTGGGCTAAGCGGCATCTCAAAGCGCATGAAATGGCGAGTAAAATGCACTCTTAAACTTCTAGGATAAGGCAAACAGAGACCCGATTAGATCATTTTATATTACGGTTAACATAAGAATGCAGCGTAATTCTGTGACATTTGTTCAACTTACGTAGCTCCTATTTCAGATAGCGTACTGTGATAGGCGGCATCTTAAAGCGCGTGGAATGGCGAGTAAAATGCACTATTAAACTTCTATGATAGGGCAATCAGAGACCCGATTAGATCATTTTATATTTTGGTTAATATAAGAATTCAGCGAAATTCTATCACATTTGTTCAATTTACGTCGCTCATATTTCAGATAGCGTATTGGGCTAAGCGGCATCTCAAAGCGCATGAAATGGCGAGTAAAATGCACTATTAAACTTCTAGGCTAGGGCGAACAGAGACACGATTAGATCATTTTACATTATGGTTAATAAAAGAATTCAGCGAAATTCTATCACATTTGTTCAACTTACGTCGCTCCTATTTCAGATAGCGTATTGGGCTAAGCGGCATCTCAAAGCGCAAGAAATGGCGAGTAAAATGCACTATTAAGCTTCTAGGGTTGGGCACATATAGACCCGATTAGATCATTTTATATTATGGTTAATTTAAGAATTCAGCGAAATCCTATCACATTTGTTCATTTTACGTCGCTCCTATTTCAGACAGCGTATTGGGCTAAGCGGCATCTCAAAGCGCAAGAAATGGCGAGTAAAATGCACTATTAAACTTCTAGGGTAGGGCAAACAGAGACCCCATTAGATCATTTTATATTTTGGTTAATATAAGAATTCAGCGTAATTCTATCACATTTTTTCAATTTACGTCGCTCCTATTTCAGATAGTGTACTGGGCTAGGCGGCATCTCAAAGCGCATGGAATGACGAGTAAAATGCACTAATAAACTTCTAGGATAAGGCAAACGGAGATCCGATTAGACCATTTTATATTACGGTTAATATAAGAATTCAGCGTTATTCTATCACATTTGTTCAACTTACGTCGCTTATATTTCAGATAGCGTACTCGGATAGGCGGCATCTTAAAGCGCGTGGAAAGGCGAGTAAAATGCACTATTAAACTTCGAGGGTAATGCAAACAGAGACCCGATTAGATCATTTTATATTACGGTTAATATAAGATTTCAGGGAAATTCTATCACATTTGTTCAATTTACGTCGCTCCTATTTCAGATAGCTATTGGAATAAGTGGCATCTCAAAGCGCATGACATGACGGGAGAAATGCACTATTAAACTTCTTGGGTAGGGCGAACAGAGACCCGATTACATCATTTTATATTAAGGTTAATATAAGTATTCAGGGAACTTCTATCACATTTGTTCAATTTACGTCGCTCCTATTTCAGACAGCGTATTGGGCTAAGCGGCATCTCAGAGCGCACGAAAGGGCGAGTAAAATGCACTATTAAACTTCTAGGGTAGGGCAAACAGAGACCCCATTAGATCATTTTATATTTTGGTTAATATAAGAATTCAGCGAAATTCTATCACATTTGTTCAATTTACGTCGCTCCTATTTCAGATAGTGTACTGGGCTAGGCGGCATCTTAAAGCGCGTGGAAGGGCGAGTAAAATGCACTACTAAACTTCTATGATAGGGCAATCAGAGTCCCGTTTAGATCATTTTATATTTTCTTCAATATAAGATTTCAGGGAAATTCTATCACATTTGTTCAATTTACGTCGCTCCTATTTCAGATAGCTATTGCGCTAAGCGGCATCTCAAAGCGCATGAAATGACGAGAGAAATGCACTATTAAACTTCTTGGGTAGGGCGAACAGAGACCCGATTACATCATTTTATATTATGGTTAATTTAAGAATTCAGCAAAATTCTATCACATTTGTTCAATTTACATCGCTCCTATTTCAGATAGCGTATTGGGCTAAGCGGCATCTCAAAGCGCATGGAATGACGAGTAAAATGCACTAATAAACTTCTAGGATAAGGCAAACGGAGATCCGATTAGACCATTTTATATTACGGTTAATATAAGAATTCAGCGTTATTGTATCACATTTGTTCAACTTACGTCGCTCCTATTTCAGATAGCGTACTCGGATAGGCGGCATCTTAAAGCGCGTGGAAAGGCGAGTAAAATGCACTATTAAACTTCGAGGGTAATGCAAACAGAGACCCGATTAGATCATTTTATATTACGGTTAATATAAGATTTCAGGGAAATTCTATCACATTTGTTCAATTTACGTCGCTCCTATTTCAGATAGCTATTGGGCTAAGCGGCATCTCAAAGCGCATGACATGACGAGAGAAATGCACTATTAAACTTCTTGGGTAGGGCGAATAGAGACCCGATTACATCATTTTATATTAAGGTTAATATAAGTATTCAGGGAACTTCCATCACATTTGTTCAATTTACGTCGCTCCTATTTCAGATAGCGTATTGGGCTAAGCGGCATCTCAAAGCGCACGAAAGGGCGAGTAAAATGCACTATTAAACTTCTAGGGTAGGGCAAACAGAGACCCCATTAGATCATTTTATATTTTGGTTAATATAAGAATTCAGCGAAATTCTATCACATTTGTTCAATTTACGTCGCTCCTATTTCGGATAGCGTATTGGGCTAAGCTGCATCTCAAAGCGCATGAAATGGCGAGTAAAATGCACTATTAAACTTCTAGGGTAAGGCAAACAGAGACCCGATTAGATCATTTTATATTACGGTTAATATAAGAATTCAGCGTAATTCTATCACATTTGTTCAACATGCGTCGCTCCTATTTCAGATAGTGTACTGGGCTAGGCGGCATCTTAAAGCGCGTGGAAGGGAGAGTAAAATGCACTACTAAACTTCTATGGTAGGGCAATCAGAGTCCCGTTTAGATCATTTTATGTATTGTTTAATATAAGATTTCACGGAAATTCTATCACATTTGTTCAATTTACGTCGCTCCTATTTCAGATAGCGTATTGGGCTAAGCGGCATCTCAAAGCGTATGAAATGACGAGAGAAATGCACTATTAAACGTCTTGGGTAGGGCGAACAGAGACCCGATTAGGTCATTTCATATTATGGTTAATTACAGAATACAGCGAAATTCTATCACATTTGTTCAATTTACATCGCTCCTATTTCAAATAGCGTATTGGGCTAAGCGGCATCTCAATGCGCATGAAATAGCGAGTGAAATGCACTATTAAACTTCTAGGATAAGGCAAACGGAGACCCGATTAGACCATTTTATATTACGGTTATTATAAGAATTCAGCGTTATTCTATCACATTTGTTCAACATACGTCGCTCCTATTTCAGATAGCGTACTCTGATATACGGCATCCTAAAGCGCGTGGAATGGCGAGTAAAATGCACTATTAAACTTCTAGGGTAATGCAAACAGAGACCCGATTAGATCATTTTATATTACGGTTAATATAAGATTTCAGGGAAATTCTATCACATTTGTTCAATTTACGTCGCTCCTATTTCAGATAGCTATTGGGCTAAGCGGCATCTCAAAGCGCATGAAATGACGAGTAAAATGCACTATTAAACTTCTTGGGTAGGGCGAACAGAGACCCGATTACATCATTTTATATTTTGGTTAACATAAGAATTCAGCGAAATTCTATCACATTTGTTCAATTTACGTCGCTCCTATTTCAGATAGCGTACTCGGATAGGCGGCAGCTTAAAGCGCGTGGAATGGTGAGTAAAATTAACTATTAAACTTCTAGGGTAGGGCAATCAGAGACCCGATTAGATCATTTTATATTATGGTTAATATAAGAATTCAGCGAAATTCTATCACATTTGTTTAATTTACGTCGCTCCTATTTCAGATAGCGTATTGGGCTAAGCGGCATCTCAAAGCGCATGAAATGGCGAGTAAAATGCACTATTAAACTTCTAGGGTAGGGCAATCAGAGACGCGATTAGATCATTTTATATTTTGGTTAATATAAGAATCCAGCGAAATTCTATCACATTTGTTCAATTTACGTCGCTCCTATTTCACATAGCGTGTTGGGCTAAGCGGCATCTCAAAGCGCATGGAATGGCGAGTGAAATGCACTATTAAACTTCTAGGGTAGGGCGAACAGAGACCCGAATAGATCATTTTATATTACGGTTAATATAGGAATTCAGCGTAATTCTATCACATTTGTTCAACTAACGTCGCTCCTATTTCAGATAGCGTACTGCGCTAGGCGGCATCATAAAGCGCGTGGAACGGCGAGTAAAATGCACTACAAAACTTCTATGATAGGGCAATCAGAGTTCCGAATAGATCATTTTATATTTTGTTTACTATAACATTTCAGGGAAATTCTATCACATTTGTTCAATTTACGTCGCTCCTATTTCAGATAGCGTATTGGGCTAAGCGGCATCTCAAAGCGCAAGAAATGGCGAGTAAAATGCACTATTATGCTTCTAGGGTTGGGCACATAGAGACCCGATTAGATCATTTTATATTATGGTTAATTTAAAAATTCAGCGAAATCCTATCACATTTGTTCATTTTACGTCGCTCCTATTTCAGATAGCGTATTGGGCTAAGCGGCATCTCAAAGCGCATGAAATGGCGAGTAAAATGCACTATTAAACTTCTAGGGCATGGCGAACAGAGACCCGATTAGATCATTTTACATTAAGGTTAATATAAGTATTCAGGGAACTTCTATCACATTTGTTCAATTTACGTCGCTCCTATTTCAGACAGCTTATTGGGCTAAGCGGCATCTCAAAGCGCATGAAATGACGAGTAAAATGCACTATTAAACTTCTAGGGTAGGGCAATCAGAGACCCGATTAGATCATTTTATATTATGGTTAATTTAAGAATTCAGCAAAATTCTATCACGTTTGTTCAATTTACGTCGTTCCTATTTCAGATAGCATACTGGGCTAGGCGGCATCTTAGAGCGCGTGGAATTGCGAGTAAAATGCACTATTAATCTTCTATGATAGGGCAATCAGAGACCCGATTAGATCATTTTATATTTTGGTTAATATAAGAATTCAGCGTAATTCTATCACATTTGTTCAATTTACGTCGCTCCTATATCAGATAGCATATTGGGCTAAGCGGCATCTCAAAGCGCATGAAATGGCGAGTAAAATGCACTATTAAACTTCTAGGGTAAGGCAAACAGAGACCCGATTAGATCATTTTATATTACGGTTAATATAAGTATTCAGGGAACTTCTATCACATTTGTTCAATTTACGTCGCTCCTATTTCAGATAGCGTATTGGGCTAAGAGGCATCTCAAAGCGCATGGAATGGCGAGTGAAATGCACTATTAAACTTCTAGGGTAGGGCGAACAGAGACCCGAATAGATCATTTTATATTACGGTTAATATAAGAATTCAGCGTAATTCTATCACATTTGTTCAACTAACGTCGCTCCTATTTCAGATAGCGTACTGCGCTAGGCGGCATCTTAAAGCGCGTGGAACGGCGAGTAAAATGCACTACAAAACATCTATGATAGGGCAATCAGAGTTCCGAATAGATCATTTTATATTTTGTTTACTATAACATTTCAGGGAAATTCTATCACATTTGTTCATTTTACGTCGCTCCTATTTCAGATAGCGTATTGGGCTAAGCGGCATTTCAAAGCGCATGAAATGGCGAGTAAAATGCACTATTAAACTTCGAGGGTAAGGCAAACAGAGACCCGATTAGATCATTTTATATTACGGTTAATATAAGAATTCAGCGAAATTCTATCACATTTGTTCAATTTACGTCGCTCCTATTTCAGATAGCGTACTGGGCTACGCGGTATCTTAAAGCGCGTGGAATGGCGAGTAAAATGCACTATTAAACTTCTAGCATAAGGCAAACGGAGACCCGTTTAGACCATTTTATATTACGGTTAATATAAGAATTCAGCGTTATTCTATCACATTTGTTCAACTTACGTCGCTCCTATTTCAGAAAGCGTACTGGGCTAGGCGGCATCTTAAAGCGCGTGGAATGGCGAGTAAAATGCACTATTAAACTTCTAGGGTAGGGCGAACAGACACCCGAATAGATCATTTTATATTACGGTTAATATAAGAATTCAGCGTAATTCTATCACATTTGTTCAACTAACGTCGCTCATATTTCAGATAGTGTACTGGGCTAGGCGGCATCTTAAAGCGCGTGGAAGGGCGAGTAAAATGCACTTCTAAACTTCTATGATAGGGCAATCAGAGTTCCGAATAGATCATTTTATATTTTGTTTACTATAACATTTCAGGGAAATTCTATCACATTTGTTCAATTTACGTCGCTCCTATTTCAGATAGCGTATTGGGCTAAGCGGCATCTCAAAGCGCAAGAAATGGCGAGTAAAATGCACTATTAAGCTTCTAGGGTTGGGCACATATAGACCCGATTAGATCATTTTATATTATGGTTAATTTAAGAATTCAGCGAAATCCTATCACATTTGTTCATTTTACGTCGCTCCTATTTCAGACAGCGTATTGGGCTAAGCGGCATCTCAAAGCGCAAGAAATGGCGAGTAAAATGCACTATTAAACTTCTAGGGTAGGGCAAACAGAGACCCCATTAGATCATTTTATATTTTGGTTAATATAAGAATTCAGCGTAATTCTATCACATTTTTTCAATTTACGTCGCTCCTATTTCAGATAGTGTACTGGGCTAGGCGGCATCTTAAGGCGCGTGGAAGGGCGAGTAAAATGCACTACTAAACGTCTATGATAGGGCAATCAGAGTCCCGCTTAGATCATTTTATATTTTCTTTAATATAAGATTTCAGGGAAATTCTATCACATTTGTTCAATTTACGTCGCTCCTATTTCAGATAGCTATTGCGCTAAGCGGCATCTCAAAGCGCATGAAATGACGAGAGAAATGCACTATTAAACTTCTAGGGTAGGGCGAACAGAGACCCGATTACATCATTTTACATTATGGTTAATTTAAGAATTCAGCAAAATTCTATCACATTTGTTCAATTTACATCGCTCCTACTTCAGATAGCGTATTGGGCTAAGAGGCATCTCAAAGCGCATGGAATGACGAATAAAATGCACTAATAAACTTCTAGGGTAAGGCAAACGGAGATCCGATTAGACCATTTTATATTACGGTTAATATAAGAATTCAGCGTTATTCTATCACATTTGTTCAACTTACGTCGCTTATATTTCAGATAGCGTACTCGGATAGGCGGCATCTTAAAGCGCGTGGAAAGGCGAGTAAAATGCACTATTAAACTTCGAGGGTAATGCAAACAGAGACCCGATTAGATCATTTTATATTACGGTTAATATAAGATTTCAGGGAAATTCTATCACATTTGTTCAATTTACGTCGCTCCTATTTCAGATAGCTATTGGGCTAAGTGGCATCTCAAAGGGCATGACATGACGGGAGAAATGCACTATTAAACTTCTTGGGTAGGGCGAACAGAGACCCGATTACATCATTTTATATTAAGGTTAATATAAGTATTCAGGGAACTTCTATCACATTTGTTCAATTTACGTCGCTCCTATTTCAGGCAGCGTATTGGGCTAAGCGGCATCTCAGAGCGCACGAAAGGGCGAGTAAAATGCACTATTAAACTTCTAGGGTAGGGCAAACAGAGACCCCATTAGATCATTTTATATTTTGGTTAATATAAGAATTCAGCGAAATTCTATCACATTTGTTCAATTTACGTCGCTCCTATTTCAGATAGTGTACTGGGCTAGGCGGCATCTTAAAGCGCGTGGAAGGGCGAGTAAAATGCACTACTAAACTTCTATGATAGGGCAATCAGAGTCCCGTTTAGATCATTTTATATTTTCTTCAATATAAGATTTCAGGGAAATTCTATCACATTTGTTCAATTTACGTCGCTCCTATTTCAGATAGCTATTGCGCTAAGCGGCATCTCAAAGCGCATGAAATGACGAGAGAAATGCACTATTAAACTTCTTGGGTAGGGCGAACAGAGACCCGATTACATCATTTTATATTATGGTTAATTTAAGAATTCAGCAAAATTCTATCACATTTGTTCAATTTACATCGCTCCTATTTCAGATAGCGTATTGGGCTAAGCGGCATCTCAAAGCGCATGGAATGACGAGTAAAATGCACTAATAAACTTCTAGGATAAGGCAAACGGAGATCCGATTAGACCATTTTATATTACGGTTAATATAAGAATTCAGCGTTATTCTATCACATTTGTTCAACTTACGTCGCTCCTATTTCAGATAGCATACTCGGATAGGCGGCATCTTAAAGCGCGTGGAAAGGCGAGTAAAATGCACTATTAAACTTCGAGGGTAATGCAAACAGAGACCCGATTAGATCATTTTATATTACGGTTAATATAAGATTTCAGGGAAATTCTATCACATTTGTTCAATTTACGTCGCTCCTATTTCAGATAGCTATTGGGCTAAGCGGCATCTCAAAGCGCATGACATGACGAGAGAAATGCACTATTAAACTTCTTGGGTAGGGCGAATAGAGACCCGATTACATCATTTTATATTAAGGTTAATATAAGTATTCAGGGAACTTCCATCACATTTGTTCAATTTACGTCGCTCCTATTTCAGATAGCGTATTGGGCTAAGCGGCATCTCAAAGCGCACGAAAGGGCGAGTAAAATGCACTATTAAACTTCTAGGGTAGGGCAAACAGAGACCCCATTAGATCATTTTATATTACGGTTAATATAAGATTTCACGGAAATTCTATCACATTTGTTCAATTTACGTCGCTCCTATTTCAGATAGCGTATTGGGCTAAGCGGCATCTCAAAGCGTATGAAATGACGAGAGAAATGCACTATTAAACGTCTTGGGTAGGGCGAACAGAGACCCGATTAGGTCATTTCATATTATGGTTAATTACAGAATACAGCGAAATTCTATCACATTTGTTCAATTTACATCGCTCCTATTTCAAATAGCGTATTGGGCTAAGCGGCATCTCAATGCGCATGAAATGGCGAGTGAAATGCACTATTAAACTTCTAGGATAAGGCAAACGGAGACCCGATTAGACCATTTTATATTACGGTTATTATAAGAATTCAGCGTTATTCTATCACATTTGTTCAACATACGTCGCTCCTATTTCAGATAGCGTACTCTGATAGACGGCATCCTAAAGCGCGTGGAATGGCGAGTAAAATGCACTATTAAACTTGTAGGGTAATGCAAACAGAGACCCGATTAGGTCATTTTATATTACGGTTCATATAAGATTTCAGGGAAATTCTATCACATTTGTTCAATTTACGTCGCTCCTATTTCAGATAGCTATTGGGCTAAGCGGCATCTCAAAGCGCATGAAATGACGAGTAAAATGCACTATTAAACTTCTTGGGTAGGGCGAACAGAGACCCGATTACATCATTTTATATTTTGGTTAACATAAGAATTCAGCGAAATTCTATCACATTTGTTCAATTTACGTCGCTCCTATTTCAGATAGCGTACTCGGATAGGCGGCAGCTTAAAGCGCGTGGAATGGTGAGTAAAATTAACTATTAAACTTCTAGGGTAGGGCAATCAGAGACCCGATTAGATCATTTTATATTATGGTTAATATAAGAATTCAGCGAAATTCTATCACATTTGTTTAATTTACGTCGCTCCTATTTCAGATAGCGTATTGGGCTAAGCGGCATCTCAAAGCGCATGAAATGGCGAGTAAAATGCACTATTAAACTTCTAGGGTAGGGCAATCAGAGACGCGATTAGATCATTTTATATTTTGGTTAATATAAGAATCCAGCGAAATTCTATCACATTTGTTCAATTTACGTCGCTCCTATTTCACATAGCGTGTTGGGCTAAGCGGCATCTCAAAGCGCATGGAATGGCGAGTGAAATGCACTATTAAACTTCTAGGGTAGGGCGAACAGAGACCCGTATAGATCATTTTATATTACGGTTAATATAGGAATTCAGCGTAATTCTATCACATTTGTTCAACTAACGTCGCTCCTATTTCAGATAGCGTACTGCGCTAGGCGGCATCATAAAGCGCGTGGAACGGCGAGTAAAATGCACTACAAAACTTCTATGATAGGGCAATCAGAGTTCCGAATAGATCATTTTATATTTTGTTTACTATAACATTTCAGGGAAATTCTATCACATTTGTTCAATTTACGTCGCTCCTATTTCAGATAGCGTATTGGGCTAAGCGGCATCTCAAAGCGCAAGAAATGGCGAGTAAAATGCACTATTATGCTTCTAGGGTTGGGCACATAGAGACCCGATTAGATCATTTTATATTATGGTTAATTTAAAAATTCAGCGAAATCCTATCACATTTGTTCATTTTACGTCGCTCCTATTTCAGATAGCGTATTGGGCTAAGCGGCATCTCAAAGCGCATGGAATGACGAATAAAATGCACTAATAAACTTCTAGGATAAGGCAAACGGAGATCCGATTAGACCATTTTATATTACGGTTAATATAAGAATTCAGCGTTATTCTATCACATTTGTTCAACTTACGTCGCTTATATTTCAGATAGCGTACTCGGATAGGCGGCATCTTAAAGCGCGTGGAAAGGCGAGTAAAATGCACTATTAAACTTCGAGGGTAATGCAAACAGAGACCCGATTAGATCATTTTATATTACGGTTAATATAAGATTTCAGGGAAATTCTATCACATTTGTTCAATTTACGTCGCTCCTATTTCAGATAGCTATTGGGCTAAGTGGCATCTCAAAGCGCATGACATGACGGGAGAAATGCACTATTAAACTTCTTGGGTAGGGCGAACAGAGACCCGATTACATCATTTTATATTAAGGTTAATATAAGTATTCAGGGAACTTCTATCACATTTGTTCAATTTACGTCGCTCCTATTTCAGACAGCGTATTGGGCTAAGCGGCATCTCAGAGCGCACGAAAGGGCGAGTAAAATGCACTATTAAACTTCTAGGGTAGGGCAAACAGAGACCCCATTAGATCATTTTATATTTTGGTTAATATAAGAATTCAGCGAAATTCTATCACATTTGTTCAATTTACGTCGCTCCTATTTCAGATAGTGTACTCGGCTAGGCGGCATCTTAAAGCGCGTGGAAGGGCGAGTAAAATGCACTACTAAACTTCTATGATAGGGCAATCAGAGTCCCGTTTAGATCATTTTATATTTTCTTCAATATAAGATTTCAGGGAAATTCTATCACATTTGTTCAATTTACGTCGCTCCTATTTCAGATAGCTATTGCGCTAAGCGGCATCTCAAAGCGCATGAAATGACGAGAGAAATGCACTATTAAACTTCTTGGGTAGGGCGAACAGAGACCCGATTACATCATTTTATATTATGGTTAATTTAAGAATTCAGCAAAATTCTATCACATTTGTTCAATTTACATCGCTCCTATTTCAGATAGCGTATTGGGCTAAGCGGCATCTCAAAGCGCATGGAATGACGAGTAAAATGCACTAATAAACTTCTAGGATAAGGCAAACGGAGATCCGATTAGACCATTTCATATTACGGTTAATATAAGAATTCAGCGTTATTCTATCACATTTGTTCAACTTACGTCGCTCCTATTTCAGATAGCGTACTCGGATAGGCGGCATCTTAAAGCGCGTGGAAAGGCGAGTAAAATGCACTATTAAACTTCGAGGGTAATGCAAACAGAGACCCGATTAGATTATTTTATATTACGGTTAATATAAGATTTCAGGGAAATTCTATCACATTTGTTCAATTTACGTCGCTCCTATTTCAGATAGCTATTGGGCTAAGCGGCATCTCAAAGCGCATGACATGACGAGAGAAATGCACTATTAAACTTCTTGGGTAGGGCGAATAGAGACCCGATTACATCATTTTATATTAAGGTTAATATAAGTATTCAGGGAACTTCCATCACATTTGTTCAATTTACGTCGCTCCTATTTCAGATAGCGTATTGGGCTAAGCGGCATCTCAAAGCGCACGAAAGGGCGAGTAAAATGCACTATTAAACTTCTAGGGTAGGGCAAACAGAGACCCCATTAGATCATTTTATATTTTGGTTAATATAAGAATTCAGCGAAATTCTATCACATTTGTTCAATTTACGTCGCTCCTATTTCGGATAGCGTATTGGGCTAAGCTGCATCTCAAAGCGCATGAAATGGCGAGTAAAATGCACTGTTAAACTTCTAGGGTAGGGCAAACAGAGACCCGATTAGATCATTTTATATTACGGTTAATATAAGAATTCAGCGTAATTCTATCACATTTGTTCAACATGCGTCGCTCCTATTTCAGATAGTGTACTGGGCTAGGCGGCATCTTAAAGCGCGTGGAAGGGAGAGTAAAATGCACTACTAAACTTCTATGGTAGGGCAATCAGAGTCCCGTTTAGATCATTTTATGTATTGTTTAATATAAGATTTCACGGAAATTCTATCACATTTGTTCAATTTACGTCGCTCCTATTTCAGATAGCGTATTGGGCTAAGCGGCATCTCAAAGCGTATGAAATGACGAGAGAAATGCACTATTAAACGTCTTGGGTAGGGCGAACAGAGACCCGATTAGGTCATTTCATATTATGGTTAATTACAGAATACAGCGAAATTCTATCACATTTGTTCAATTTACATCGCTCCTATTTCAAATAGCGTATTGGGCTAAGCGGCATCTCAATGCGCATGAAATGGCGAGTGAAATGCACTATTAAACTTCTAGGATAAGGCAAACGGAGACCCGATTAGACCATTTTATATTACGGTTATTATAAGAATTCAGCGTTATTCTATCACATTTGTTCAACATACGTCGCTCCTATTTCAGATAGCGTACTCTGATAGACGGCATCCTAAAGCGCGTGGAATGGCGAGTAAAATGCACTATTAAACTTCTAGGGTAATGCAAACAGAGACCCGATTAGATCATTTTATATTACGGTTAATATAAGATTTCAGGGAAATTCTATCACATTTGTTCAATTTACGTCGCTCCTATTTCAGATAGCTATTGGGCTAAGCGGCATCTCAAAGCGCATGAAATGACGAGTAAAATGCACTATTAAACTTCTTGGGTAGGGCGAACAGAGACCCGATTACATCATTTTATATTTTGGTTAACATAAGAATTCAGCGAAATTCTATCACATTTGTTCAATTTACGTCGCTCCTATTTCAGATAGCGTACTCGGATAGGTGGCAGCTTAAAGCGCGTGGAATGGTGAGTAAAATTAACTATTAAACTTCTAGGGTAGGGCAATCAGAGACCCGATTAGATCATTTTATATTATGGTTAATATAAGAATTCAGCGAAATTCTATCACATTTGATTAATTTACGTCGCTCCTATTTCAGATAGCGTATTGGGCTAAGCGGCATCTCAAAGCGCATGAAATGGCGAGTAAAATGCACTATTAAACTTCTAGGGTAGGGCAATCAGAGACGCGATTAGATCATTTATATTTTGGTTAATATAAGAATCCAGCGAAATTCTATCACATTTGTTCAATTTACGTCGCTCCTATTTCACATAGCGTGTTGGGCTAAGCGGCATCTCAAAGCGCATGGAATGGCGAGTGAAATGCACTATTAAACTTCTAGGGTAGGGCGAACAGAGACCCGAATAGATCATTTTATATTACGGATAATATAGGAATTCAGCGTAATTCTATCACATTTGTTCAACTAACGTCGCTCCTATTTCAGATAGCGTACTGCGCTAGGCGGCATCATAAAGCGCGTGGAACGGCGAGTAAAATGCACTACAAAACTTCTATGATAGGGCAATCAGAGTTCCGAATAGATCATTTTATATTTTGTTTACTATAACATTTCAGGGAAATTCTATCACATTTGTTCAATTTACGTCGCTCCTATTTCAGATAGCTATTGGGCTAAGCGGCATCTCAAAGCGCA
>CAKAJE020002252.1:0-34619 GCA_916610135.2 Macropis europaea
CGACGTAAATTGAACAAATGTGACAGAATTTCCCTGAATTGTTATATTAAACAAAATATAAAATGATCTAATCGGGTCTCTGATTGCCCTATCATAGAAGTTTAATAGTGCATTTTACTCGCCATTCCACGCGCTTTAAGATGCCGCCTAGCCCAGTACGCTATCTGAAATAGGAACGACGTAAATTGAACAGATGTGATAGAATTTTGCTGACTTCTTAAATTAATAATAATATAAAATTATCTAATCGGGTCTCTGTTTGCCCTACCCTAGAAGTTTAATAGTGCATTTTACTCGCCATTTCATGCGCTTTCAGATGCCGCTTAGCCCAATACGCTATCTTTAATAGGAGCGACGTAAATTGAACAAATGTGATAGAATTTCGCTGAATTCTTATATTAACCAAAATATAAAATGACCTAATCGGGTCTCTGATTGCCCTAATCATAGTAGTTTAGTAGTGCATTTTACTCGCCATTCCACGCGCTTTAAGATAACGCCTAGCGAGTGCGCTATCTGAAATAGGAGCGACGTAAGTTGAACAAATGTGATAGAATTTCCCTGAATTCTTATATGAACCTTAATGTAAAATGATCTAATCGGGTCTCTGTTCGCCCTACCATAGAAGTCTAATAGTGCATTTCACTCGTCATTTCATGCGCTTTGAGATGCCGCTTAGCCCATTACGCTATCTGAAATAGGAGCGACAGTAAATTAAACAAAGTGATACAATTTCGCTGAATTCTTATATTAACCAAAATATAAAATGATCTAATCAGGTCTCTGATTGCCCTATCATAGAAGTTCAATAGTGCATTTTACTCGCCATTTCATGCGCTTTGAGATGCCGCTTAGCCCAATACGCTATCTGAAATATCAGCGACGTAAATTGAACAAATGTGAGAGAATTCGCTGAATTCTTATATTAACCAAAAATATAAAATGATCTAATCGGGTCTCTGATTGCCCTATCATAGAAGTTTAGTAGTGCATTTTACTCGCCCTTCCACGCGCTTTAAGATGCCGCCTAGCCCAGTACGCTATCTGAAATAGGAACGACGTAAATTGAACAAATGTGATAGAATTTTGCTGACTTCTTAAATTAATCATAATATAAAATGATCTAATCAGGTCTCTGTTTGCCCTCGCCTAGAAGTTTAATAGTGCATTTTATTCGCCATTTCATGCGCTTTAAGATGCCGCTTAGCCCAATACGCTATCAGAAATAGGAGCGAAATAAATTGAACAAATGTGATAGAATTTCACTGAATTCTTATATTAACCAAAATGGAAAATGATCTAATCGGGTCTCTGATTGCACTATCATAGAAGTTTAAGAGTGCATTTTACTCGCCATTACTTGCGCTTTGAGATGCCGCATAGCCCAATACGCTATCTGAAATATCAGCGACATTAAGTTGAACAAATGTGATAGAATTTCGCTGAATTCTTTTATTAAACAAAATACAAAATGATCTAATCGAGTCTCTGATTGCCCTATCATAGAAGTTTAATAGTGCATTTTACTCGCCATTTCATGCGCTTTGAGATGCCGCTTAGCCCAATACGCTATCTGCAATTGGAGCCGACGTAAGTTGAACAAATGTGATAGAATTTCGCTGAATTCTTTTATTAACCATAATGTATAAGTGATCTAATCCGGTCTCTGTTCGCCCTAGCCTAGAAGTTGAATAGCTCATTTTATTCGCCATTTCATGCGCATCTGAGATTGCCGCTTAGCCCAATACGCTATCAGAAATAGGAGCGAAATAAATTGAACAAATGTGATAGAATTTCACTGAATTCTTATATTAACCAAAATATAAAATGATCTAATCAGGTCTCTGATTGCCCTAGCATAGAAGCTTAATAGTGCATTTTACTCGCCATTCCACGCGCTTTAGGATGCCGCCTAGCCCAATACGCTATCTGAAATAGGAGCGACGTAAATTGAACAAATGTGATAGAATTTCGCTGAATTCTTTTATTAAACAAAATATAAAATGATCTAATCGGGTCTCTGATTGCCCTATCATAGAAGTTTAATAGTGCATTTTACTCGCCATTTCATGCGCTTTGAGATGCCACTTAGCCAATACGCTATCTGCAATAGGAGCGACGTAGTTGAACAAATGTGATAGAATTTCGCTGAATTCTTAAATTAACCATAATATAAAATGATCTAATCCGGTCTCTGTTTTGCCCTACCCTAGAAGTTTAATAGTGCATTTTACTCGTCATATCATGCGCTTTGAGATGCCGCATAGCCCAATACGCTATCTGAAATAGGAACGACGTAAATTGAAAAAATGTGATAGAATTTCGCTGAATTCTTAATTAACCATTATATAAAATGATCTAATCGGGTCTCTGTTTGCCCTACCCTAGAAGTTTAACAGTGCATTTTACTCGCCATTTCATGCCCTTAGAGATGCCGCTTAGCCCAATACGCTATCTGAAATAGGAGCGACGTAAATTGAACAAATGTGACAGAATTACGCTGCATTCTTATATTAACCGTAATATAAAATGATCTAATCGGGTCTCTGTTTGCCTTATCCTAGAAGTTTAATAGTGCATTTTACTCGCCATTCCACGCGCTTTAAGATGCCGGCTAGCCCAGGACGCTATCTGAAATAGGAGCTACGTAAGTTGAACAAATGTGACAGAGTTACGCTGAATTCTTATATTAACCGCAATATAAAATTGATCTATCGGGTCTCTGTTTGCCTACCCTAGAAGTTTAGTAGTGCATTCTACTCGCCATGTCTTGCGCTTTGAGATGCAACTTACCCCAATACGCTATCTGAAATAGGAGCGACGTAAATTGAACAAATGTGAGAGAATTTCGCTGAATTCTTATATTAACCAAAACATAAAATGATCTAATCGGGTCTCTGATTGCCCTATCATAGAAGTTTAATATTGCATTTTACTCGCCATTCCACGCGCTTTAAGATCTCGCCTAGCTCAGTACGCTATCTGAAATAGGAGCGTCGAAAGTTGAACAAATGTGATAGAATTACGCTGAATTCTTATATTAACCAAAATATAAAATGATCTAATCGGGTCTCTGATTACCCTATCATAGAAGTTTAATAGTGAATTTACTCGCCAATCCACGCGCTTTAAGATGCCGCATAGCCCAGTACGCTATCTGAAATAGGAGCGACGTAAACTGAACAAATGTGATAGAATTTTGCTGAATTCTTAAATTAACCATAATATAAAAAGATCTAGTCGGGTCTCTGATTTCCCTACCCTAGAAGTTTAATAGTGCATTTTACTCGCCATTTCATGCGCTTTGAGATGCCGCTTAGCCCAATACGCTATCTGAAATAGGAGCGACGTAAATTGAACAAATGTGATAGAATTTCGCTGAATTCTTATATTAACCAAAATATAAAATGATCTAATCGGGTCTCTGTTTGCCCTACCCTAGAAGTTTAATAGTGCATTTTACTCGCCATTTCTCGCGCTTTGAGATGCCGCTTAGCCCAATACGCTATCTGAAATATCAGCGACGTAAATTGAACAAATCTGAGAGAATTTCGCTGAATTCTTAAATTAACTATAATATAAAATGATCTTATCTGGTCTCTGTTTGCACTACCCTAGAAGTTTAATAGTGCATTTTACTCGACATTTCTTGCGCTTTGAGATGCCGCTTAGTCCAATACGCTATCTGAAATATCAGCGACGTAAATTGAACAAATGTGAGAGAATTTCGCTGAATTCTTATATTAACCAAAATATAAAATGATCTAATCGGGTCTCTGATTACCCTATCATAGAAGTTTAATAGTGCATTTTACTCGCCTTTCCACGCGCTTTAAGATGCCGCCTAGCCCAGTACGCTATCTGAAATAGGAACGACGTAAATTGAACAGATGTGATAGAATTTTGCTGAATTCTTAAATTAACCATAATATAAAATGGTCTAGTCGGGTCTCTGATTACCCTACCCTAGAAGTTTAATAGTGCATTTTACTCGCCATTCCACGCGCTTTAAGATGCCGCCTAGCCCAGTACGCTATCTGAAATAGGAGCTACGTAAGTTGAACAAATGTCACAGAATTACGCTGAATTCTTATATTAACCTTAATGTAAAATGATCTAATCGGGTCTTTCTTCGACCAACCCTAGAAGTTTAATAGTGCATTTCACTCGTCACTTCAAGCGCTTTGAGATGCCGCTAATCACAATAAGCTATCTGTAATAGGAGCGACGTAAATTGAACAAATGTGATAGAATTTCGCTGAATTCTTAAATTAACCATAATATAAAATGATTTAATCGGGTCTTTGTTTGCCCTACCCTAGAAGTTTAATAGTGGATTTTACTCGCCATTTCATGCGCTTTGAGATGCCGCTTAGCCCAATACGCTATCTGAAATACGAGCGACGTAAGTTGAACAAATGTGATAGAATTTCGCTGAATTCTTTTATTAACCATAATGTAAAATGATCTTATCGGGTCTCTGTTTGCCCTACCCTAGAAGTTTAATAGTGCATTTTACTCGCCATTTCATGCGCTTTGAGATGCCGCTTAGCCCAATACGCTATCTGAAATACGAGCGACGTAAGAGGAACAAATGTGATAGAATTTCGCTGAATTCTTTTATTAACCATAATGTAAAATGATCTAATCGGGTCTCTGTTCGCCCTAGCCTAGAAGTTTACTAGTGCATTTTATTCGCCATTTCATGCTCTTTGAGATGCCGCTTAGCCGAATACGCTAACTGAAATAGGAGCGACGTAAATTGAACAAATGAGATAGAATTTCCCTGAAATCTTATATTAACCAAAATATAAAATGATCTAATCGGGTCTCTGATTGCCCTATCATAGAAGTTTAACAGTGCATTTTACTCGCCATTCCTCGCGTTTTAAGATGCCGCCAAGCCCAGTACGCTAGCTGAAATAAGAACGACGTAAATTGAAAAAATGTGATAGAATTTTGCTGAATTCTTAAATTAACCATTATATAAAATGATCTAATCGGGTCTCTGTTTGCCCTACCCTAGAAGTTTAATAGTGCAGTTTACTCGCCATTTCATGCACTTTGAGATGCTGCTTAGCCCAATACGCTAACTGAAATAGGAGGGACGTAAATTGAACAAATGTGATAGAATTTCGCTGAATTCTTATATTAACCAAAATATAAAATGACCTAATCGGGTCTCTGATAGCCCTATCATAGAAGTTTAATAGTGCATTTTACTCGCCATTCCACGCGCTTTAAGATGCCGCCTAGCCCAGTACGCTATCTGAAAGAGGAGCGACGTAAGTTGAACAAATGTGATAGAATTACGCTGAATTCTTATATTAACCGTAATATAAAATGATCTAATCGGGTCTCTGTTTGCCTTATCCTAGAAGTTTAATAGTGCATTTTACTCGCCATTTCATACGCATTGAGGTGCCGCTTAGCCCAATACGCTATCTGAAATAGGAGCGACGTAAGTTGAACAAATGTGATAGAATTACGCTGAATTCTTATATTAACCGTAATATAAAATGATCTAATCGGGTCTCTGTTTGCCCTACCCTAGAAGTTTAATAGTGCATTTTACTCGTCATTTCATGCGCTTTGAGATGCCGCATAGCCCAATACGCTATCTGAAATAGGAACGACGTAAATTGAACAAATGTGATAGAATTTTTCTGAATTCTTAAATTAACCATAATATAAAATGATCTAATCGGGTCTCTGTTTGCCCTACCCTTGAAGTTTAATAGTGCATTTTACTCGCCATTCCACGCGCTTTATGATGCAGCCTAGCCCAGTACGCTATCTGAAATAGGAGCGACGTAAATTGAACAAATGTGTTAGAATTTCACTGAATTCTTATATTAACCAAAATATGAAATGATCTAATCGGGTCTCTGATACCCCTATCATAGAAGTTTAATAGTGCATTTTACTCGCCATTCCACGCGCTTTAAGATGCCGCCTAGCCCAGTACGCTATCTGAAAGAGGAGCGACGTAAGTTGAACAAATGTGACAGAATTTCCCTGAAATGTTATATTAAACAAAATATAAAATGATCTAATCGGGTCTCTGATTGCCCTATCATAGAAGTTTAATAGTGCATTTTACTCGCCTTTCCACGCGCTTTAAGATGCCGCCTAGCCCAGTACGCTATCTGAAATAGGAACGACGTAAATTGAACAGATGTGATAGAATTTTGCTGACTTCTTAAATTAATAATAATATAAAATTATCTAATCGGGTCTCTGTTTGCCCTACCCTAGAAGTTTAATAGTGCATTTTACTCGCCATTTCATGCGCTTTCAGATGCCGCTTAGCCCAATACGCTATCTTTAATAGGAGCGACGTAAATTGAACAAATGTGATAGAATTTCGCTGAATTCTTATATTAACCAAAATATAAAATGACCTAATCGGGTCTCTGATTGCTCTATCATAGTAGTTTAGTAGTGCATTTTACTCGCCATTCCACGCGCTTTAAGATACCGCCTAGCCGAGTGCGCTATCTGAAATAGGAGCGACGTAAGTTGAACAAATGTGATAGAATTTCCCTGAATTCTTATATGAACCTTAATGTAAAATGATCTAATCGGGTCTCTGTTCGCCCTACCATAGAAGTCTAATAGTGCATTTCACTCGTCATTTCATGCGCTTTGAGATGCCGCTTAGCCCATTACGCTATCTGAAATAGGAGCGACGTAAATTAAACAAAAGTGATACAATTTCGCTGAATTCTTATATTAACCAAAATATAAAATGATCTAATCAGGTCTCTGATTGCCCTATCATAGAAGTTCAATAGTGCATTTTACTCGCCATTTCATGCGCTTTGAGATGCCGCTTAGCCCAATACGCTATCTGAAATATCAGCGACGTAAATTGAACAAATGTGAGAGAATTTCGCTGAATTCTTATATTAACCAAAATATAAAATGATCTAATCGGGTCTCTGATTGCCCTATCATAGAAGTTTAGTAGTGTATTTTACTCGCCCTTCCACGCGCTTTAAGATGCCGCCTAGCCCAGTACGCTATCTGAAATAGGAACGACGTAAATTGAACAGATGTGATAGAATTTTGCTGAATTCTTAAATTAACCATAATATAAAATGATCTAGTCGGGTCTCTGATTACCCTACCCTAGAAGTTTAATAGTGCATTTTATTCGCCATTTCATGCGCTTTAAGATGCCGCTTAGCCCAATACGCTATCAGAAATAGGAGCGAAATAAATTGAACAAATGTGATAGAATTTCACTGAATTCTTATATTAACCAAAATGGAAAATGATCTAATCGGGTCTCTGATTGCACTATCATAGAAGTTTAAGAGTGCATTTTACTCGCCATTACTTGCGCTTTGAGATGCCGCATAGCCCAATACGCTATCTGAAATATCAGCGACATAAGTTGAACAAATGTGATAGAATTTCGCTGAATTCTTTTATTAAACAAAATATAAAATGATCTAATCGAGTCTCTGATTGCCCTATCATAGAAGTTTAATAGTGCATTTTACTCGCCATGTCATGCGCTTTGAGATGCCGCTTAGCCCAATACGCTATCTGCAATTGGAGCGACGTAAGTTGAACAAATGTGATAGAATTTCGCTGAATTCTTTTATTAACCATAATGTAAAGTGATCTAATCCGGTCTCTGTTCGCCCTAGCCTAGAAGTTGAATAGCTCATTTTATTCGCCATTTCATGCGCATTGAGATGCCGCTTAGCCCAATACGCTATCAGAAATAGGAGCGAAATAAATTGAACAAATGTGATAGAATTTCACTGAATTCTTATATTAACCAAAATATAAAATGATCTAATCAGGTCTCTGATTGCCCTAGCATAGAAGCTTAATAGTGCATTTTACTCGCCATTCCACGCGCTTTAGGATGCCGCCTAGCCCAATACGCTATCTGAAATAGGAGCGACGTAAATTGAACAAATGTGATAGAATTTCGCTGAATTCTTTTATTAAACAAAATATAAAATGATCTAATCGGGTCTCTGATTGCCCTATCATAGAAGTTTAATAGTGCATTTTACTCGCCATTTCATGCGCTTTGAGATCTCGCCTAGCTCAGTACGCTATCTGAAATAGGAGCGTCGAAAGTTGAACAAATGTGATAGAATTACGCTGAATTCTTATATTAACCAAAATATAAAATGATCTAATCGGGTCTCTGATTACCCTATCATAGAAGTTTAATAGTGAATTTTACTCGCCAATCCACGCGCTTTAAGATGCCGCATAGCCCAGTACGCTATCTGAAATAGGAGCGACGTAAACTGAACAAATGTGATAGAATTTTGCTGAATTCTTAAATTAACCATAATATAAAAAGATCTAGTCGGGTCTCTGATTTCCCTACCCTAGAAGTTTAATAGTGCATTTTACTCGCCATTTCATGCGCTTTGAGATGCCGCTTAGCCCAATACGCTATCTGAAATAGGAGCGACGTAAATTGAACAAATGTGATAGAATTTCGCTGAATTCTTATATTAACCAAAATATAAAATGATCTAATCGGGTCTCTGTTTGCCCTACCCTAGAAGTTTAATAGTGCATTTTACTCGCCATTTCTCGCGCTTTGAGATGCCGCTTAGCCCAATACGCTATCTGAAATATCAGCGACGTAAATTGAACAAATCTGAGAGAATTTCGCTGAATTCTTAAATTAACTATAATATAAAATGATCTTATCGGGTCTCTGTTTGCACTACCCTAGAAGTTTAATAGTGCATTTTACTCGACATTTCTTGCGCTTTGAGATGCCGCTTAGTCCAATACGCTATCTGAAATATCAGCGACGTAAATTGAACAAATGTGAGAGAATTTCGCTGAATTCTTATATTAACCAAAATATAAAATGATCTAATCGGGTCTCTGATTACCCTATCATAGAAGTTTAATAGTGCATTTTACTCGCCTTTCCACGCGCTTTAAGATGCCGCCTAGCCCAGTACGCTATCTGAAATAGGAACGACGTAAATTGAACAGATGTGATAGAATTTTGCTGAATTCTTAAATTAACCATAATATAAAATGATCTAGTCGGGTCTCTGATTACCCTACCCTAGAAGTTTAATAGTGCATTTTACTCGCCATTCCACGCGCTTTAAGATGCCGCCTAGCCCAGTGCGCTACCTGAAATAGGAGCGACGTAAGTTGAACAAATGTGATAGAATTACGCTGAATTCTTATATTAACCGTAATATAAAATGATCTAATCGGGTCTCTGTTTGCCCTACCCTAGAAGTTTAATAGTGCATTTTACTCGCCATTTCATGCGCTTTGAGATGCCGCTTAGCCCAATACCCAATCTGAAATAGGAGCGACGTAAATTGAACAAATGTGATAGAATTTCGCTGAATTCTTAAATTAACCATAATATAAAATGATCTAATGGGGTCTTTGATTGCCCTACCCTAGAAGATTAATAGTGCATTTCACTCGCCATTTAATGCGCTTTGAGATGCCGCTTGGCCCAATACGCTATCTGACATAGGAGCGACGTAAATTGAACAAATGTGATAGAATTTCGCTGAATTCTTATATTAACCAAAATATAAAATGATCTAATCGGGTCTCTGATTGCCCTATCATAGAAGTTTAATAGTGCATTTTACTCGCTATTCCACGCGCTTTAAGTTGCCGCCTAGCCCAGTACGCTATCTGAAATAGGAGCTACGTAAATTGAACAAATGTGATAGAATTTCGCTGAATTCTTAAATTAACCATAATATAAAATGATTTAATCGGGTCTTTGTTTGCCCTACCCTAGAAGTTTAATAGTGCATTTTACTCGCCATTTCATGCGCTTTGAGATGCCGCGTAGCCCAATACGCTATCTGAAATACGAGCGACGTAAGAGGAACAAATGTGATAGAATTTCGCTGAATTCTTTTATTAACCATAATGGAAAATGATCTAATCGGGTCTCTGTTCGCCCTAGCCTGGAAGTTTACTAGTGCATTTTATTCGCCATTTCATGCTCTTTGAGATGCCGCTTAGCCGAATACGCTAACTGAAATAGGAGCGACGGAAATTGAACAAATGAGATAGAATTTCCCTGAAATCTTATATTAAACAAAATATAAAATGATCTAATCGAGTGCCTGATTGCCCTATCATAGAAGTTTAGTAGTGCATTTTACTCGCCATTCCACGTGCTTTAAGATGCCGCCTAGCCCAGTACGCTATCTGAAATAGGAGCGACGTAACTTGAACAATTGTGATAGAATTTTGCTGAATTCTTAAATTAACCATAATATAAAATGATCTAATCGGGTCTCTGTTTGCCCTACCCTAGAAGTTTAATAGTGCATTTCACTCGTCACTTCATGCGTTTTGTGATGCCGCTAAGCACAATAAGCTATCTGTAATAGGAGCGACGTAAATTGAGCAAATGTGATAGAATGTCGCTGAATTCTTTTATTAACCAAAATGTAAAATGATCTAATCGGGTCTCTGTTCGCCCTCGCCTAGAAGTTTAATAGTGCATTTTATTCGCCATTTCATGCGCTTTGAGATGCCGCTTAGCCCAATACGCTATCTGAAATAGCAGCGACGTAAATTAAACAAATGTGATAGAATGTCCCTGAAATCTTATATTAAACAAAATGTAAAATGATCTAATCGGGTCTCTGATTGCCCTATCATAGGAGTTTAAGAGTGCATTTTACTCGCCATTTCTTGCGCTTTGAGATGCCGCATAGCCCAATACGCTATCTGAAATATCAGCGACGTAAATTGAACAAATGTGATAGAATTTCGCTGAATTCTTTTATTAAACAAAATATAAAATGATCTAATCGAGTCTCTGATTGCCCTATCATAGAAGTTTAATAGTGCATTTTACTCGCCATTTCATGCGCTTTGAGATGCCACTTAGCCCAATACGCTATCTGCAATAGGAGCGACGTAAGTTGAAGAAATGTGATAGAATTTCGCTGAATTCTTTTATTAACCATAATGTAAAGTGATCTAATCGGGTCTCTGTTCGCCCCCGCCTAGAAGTTTAATAGTGCATTTTATTCGCCATTTCATGCGCTTTGAGATGCCGCTTAGCCCAATACGCTATCAGAAATAGGAGCGAAATAAATTGAACAAATGTGATAGAATTTCACTGTATTCTTATATTAACCAAAATATAAAATGATCTAATCAGGTCTCTGATTGCCCTAGCATAGAAGCTTAATAGTGCATTTTACTCGCCATTCCGCGCGCTTTAGGATGCCGCCTAGCCCAGTACGCAATCTGAAAGAGGAGCGACGTAAGTTGAACAAATGTGATAGAATTACGCTGAATTCTTAAATTAACCATAATATAAAATGAGCTAATCGGGTCTCTGTTTGCCCTACCCTAGAAGTTTAATAGTGCATTTCACTCGTCACTTCATGCGCTTTGAGATGCCGCTAAGCCCAATAAGCTATCTGAAATAGGAGCGACGTAAATTGAAGAAATGAGAAAGAATTATGCTGAATTCTTAAATTGACCATAATATAAAATGATCTAATCGGGTCTCTGTTTGCCCTACCCTAGAAGTTTAATATTGCATTTCACTCGCCATTTCATGCGCTTTGAGGTGCCGCTTAGCCCAATATGCTATCTGAAATAGGAGCGACGTAAATTGAACAAATGTGATAGAATTAACCTGAAATCTTATATAAAACAAAATATAAAATGATCTAATCGGGTCTCTGATTGCCCTATCATGCAAGATTAGTTGTGCATTTTACTCACCCTTCCACGCGCTTTAAGATGCCGCCTAGCCCAGTACGCTATCTGAAATAGGAGCGACGTAAATTGAACAAATGTTATAGAATTTTGCTGAATTCTTAAATTAACCATACTATAAAATGATCTAATCGGGTCTCTGTTTGCCCTACCCTAGAAGTTTAGTAGTGCATTTTACTCGCCCTTCCACGCGCTTTAAGATGCCGCCTAGCCCTGTACGCTATCTGAAATAGGAGCGACGTAAGTTGAACAAATGTGATAGAATTACGCTGAATTCTTATATTAACCGTAATATAAAATGATCTAATCGGGTATATGTTTGCCTTACCCTAGAAGTTTAATAGTGCATTTTAATCGCCATTTCATGGGCTTTGAGATGCCGCTTAGCCCAATACGCAATCTGAAATAGGAGCGACGTAAATTGAACAAAAGTGATACAATTTCGCTGAATTCTTATATTAACCAAAATATGAAATGATCTAATCAGGTCTCTGATTGCCCTATCATAGAAGTTCAATAGTGCATTTTACTCGCCATTTCATGCGCTTTGAGATGCCGCTTAGCCCAATACGCTGTCTGAAATAGGAGCGACGTAAATTGAACAAATGTGATAGAATTTCGGTGAATTCTTATATTAACCAAAATATAAAATGATCTAATCGGGTCTCTGATTGCCCTATCATAGAAGTTTAACAGTGCATTTTACTCGCCATTCCTCGCGTTTTAAGATGCCGCGAAGCCCAGTACGCTAGCTGAAATAAGAACGACGTAAATTGAAAAAATGTGATAGAATTTTGCTGAATTCTTAAATTAACCATTATATAAAATGATCTAATCGGGTCTCTGTTTGCCCTACCCTAGAAGTTTAATAGTGCAGTTTACTCGCCATTTCATGCACTTTGAGATGCTGCTTAGCCCAATACGCTAACTGAAATAGGAGCGACGTAAATTGAACAAATGTGATAGAATTTCACTGAATTCTTATATTAACCAAAATATAAAATGATCTAATCGGGTCTCTGATAGCCCTATCATAGAAGTTTAATAGTGCATTTTACTCGCCATTCCACGCGCTTTAAGATGCCGCCTAGCCCAGTACGCTATCTGAAAGAGGAGCGACGTAAGTTGAACAAATGTGATAGAATTACGCTGAATTCTTATATTAACCGTAATATAAAATGATCTAATCGGGTCTCTGTTTGCCTTATCCTAGAAGTTTAATAGTGCATTTTACTCGCCATTTCATACGCATTGAGGTGCCGCTTAGCCCAATACGCTATCTGAAATAGGAGCGACGTAAGTTGAACAAATGTGATAGAATTACGCTGAATTCTTATATTAACCAAAATATGAAATGATCTAATCGGGTCTCTGATACCCCTATCATAGAAGTTTAATAGTGCATTTTACTCGCCATTCCACGCGCTTTAAGATGCCGCCTAGCCCAGTACGCTATCTGAAAGAGCAGCGACGTAAGTTGAACAAATGTGACAGAATTTCCCTGAAATGTTATATTAAACAAAATATAAAATGATCTAATCGGGTCTCTGATTGCCCTATCATAGAAGTTTAATAGTGCATTTTACTCGCCTTTCCACGCGCTTTAAGATGCCGCCTAGCCCAGTACGCTATCTGAAATAGGAACGACGTAAATTGAACAGATGTGATAGAATTTTGCTGACTTCTTAAATTAATAATAATATAAAATGATCTAATCGGGTCTCTGTTTGCCCTACCCTAGAAGTTTAATAGTGCATTTTACTCGCCATTTCATGCGCTTTCAGATGCCGCTTAGCCCAATACGCTATCTTTAATAGGAGCGACGTAAATTGAACAAATGTGATAGAATTTCGCTGAATTCTTATATTAACCAAAATATAAAATGACCTAATCGGGTCTCTGATTGCTCTATCATAGTAGTTTAGTAGTGCATTTTACTCGCCATTCCACGCGCTTTAAGATACCGCCTAGCCGAGTGCGCTATCTGAAATAGGAGCGACGTAAGTTGAACAAATGTGATAGAATTTCCCTGAATTCTTATATGAACCTTAATGTAAAATGATCTAATCGGGTCTCTGTTCGCCCTACCATAGAAGTCTAATAGTGCATTTCACTCGTCATTTCATGCCCTTAGAGATGCCGCTTAGCCCAATACGCTATCTGAAATAGGAGCGACGTAAATTGAACAAATGTGACAGAATTACGCTGCATTCTTATATTAACCGTAATATAAAATGATCTAATCGGGTCTCTGTTTGCCTTATCCTAGAAGTTTAATAGTGCATTTTACTCGCCATTCCACGCGCTTTAAGATGCCGGCTAGCCCAGGACGCTATCTGAAATAGGAGCTACGTAAGTTGAACAAATGTGACAGAGTTACGCTGAATTCTTATATTAACCGCAATATAAAATGATCTAATCGGGTCTCTGTTTGCCTACCCTAGAAGTTTAGTAGTGCATTCTACTCGCCATGTCTTGCGCTTTGAGATGCAACTTACCCCAATACGCTATCTGAAATAGGAGCGATGTAAATTGAACAAATGTGATAGAATTTCGCTGAATTCTTATATTAACCAAAACATAAAATGATCTAATCGGGTCTCTGATTGCCCTATCATAGAAGTTTAATATTGCATTTTACTCGCCATTCCACGCGCTTTAAGATGTCGCCTAGCTCAGTACGCTATCTGAAATAGGAGCGCCGAAAGTTGAACAAATGTGATAGAATTACGCTGAATTCTTATATTAACCAAAATATAAAATGATCTAATCGGGTCTCTGATTACCCTATCACAGAAGTTTAATAGTGAATTTTACTCGCCAATCCACGCGCTTTAAGATGCCGCATAGCCCAGTACGCTATCTGAAATAGGAGCGACGTAAACTGAACAAATGTGATAGAATTTTGCTGAATTCTTAAATTAACCATAATATAAAAAGATCTAGTCGGGTCTCTGATTTCCCTACCCTAGAAGTTTAATAGTGCATTTTACTCGCCATTTCATGCGCTTTGAGATGCCGCTTAGCCCAATACGCTATCTGAAATAGGAGCGACGTAAATTGAACAAATGTGATAGAATTTCGCTGAATTCTTATATTAACCAAAATATAAAATGATCTAATCGGGTCTCTGTTTGCCCTACCCTAGAAGTTTAATAGTGCATTTTACTCGCCATTTCTCGCGCTTTGAGATGCCGCTTAGCCCAATACGCTGTCTGAAATATCAGCGACGTAAATTGAACAAATCTGAGAGAATTTCGCTGAATTCTTAAATTAACCATAATATAAAATGATCTTATCGGATCTCTGTTTGCACTACCCTAGAAGTTTAACAGTGCATTTTACTCGACATTTCTTGCGCTTTGAGATGCCGCTTAGTCCAATACGCTATCTGAAATATCAGCGACGTAAATTGAACAAATGTGAGAGAATTTCGCTGAATTCTTATATTAACCAAAATATAAAATGATCTAATCGGGTCTCTGATTTCCCTACCCTAGAAGATTAATAGTGCATTTCACTCGCCATTGAATGCGCTTTGAGATGCCGCTTGGCCCAATACGCTATCTGACATAGGAGCGACGTAAATTGAACAAATGTGATAGAATTTCGCTGAATTCTTATATTAACCAAAATATAAAATGATCTAATCGGGTCTCTGATTGCCCTATCATAGAAGTTTAATAGTGCATTTTACTCGCCATTCCACGCGCCTTAAGTTGCCGCCTAGCCCAGTACGCTATCTGAAATAGGAGCTACGTAAATTGAACAAATGTGATAGAATTTCGCTGAATTCTTAAATTAACCATAATATAAAATGATTTAATCGGGTCTTTGTTTGCCCTACCCTAGAAGTTTAATAGTGCATTTTACTCGCCATTTCATGCGCTTTGAGATGCCGCGTAGCCCAATACGCTATCTGAAATACGAGCGACGTAAGAGGAACAAATGTGATAGAATTTCGCTGAATTCTTTTATTAACCATAATGGAAAATGATCTAATCGGGTCTCTGTTCGCCCTAGCCTGGAAGTTTACTAGTGCATTTGATTCGCCATTTCATGCTCTTTGAGATGCCGCTTAGCCGAATACGCTAACTGAAATAGGAGCGACGGAAATTGAACAAATGAGATAGAATTTCCCTGAAATCTTATATTAAACAAAATATAAAATGATCTAATCGAGTGCCTGATTGCCCTATCATAGAAGTTTAGTAGTGCATTTTACTCGCCATTCCACGTGCTTTAAGATGCCGCCTAGCCCAGTACGCTATCTGAAATAGGAGCGACGTAACTTGAACAAATGTGATAGAATTTTGCTGAATTCTTAAATTAACCATAATATAAAATGATCTAATCGGGTCTCTGTTTGCCCTACCCTAGAAGTTTAATAGTGCATTTCACTCGTCACTTCATGCGTTTTGTGATGCCGCTAAGCACAATAAGCTATCTGTAATAGGAGCGACGTAAATTGAGCAAATGTGATAGAACTTCGCTGAATTCTTTTATTAACCAAAATGTAAAATGATCTAATCGGGTCTCTGTTCGCCCTCGCCTAGAAGTTTAATAGTGCATTTTATTCGCCATTTCATGCGCTTTGAGATGCCGGTAAGCACAATAAGCTATCTGTAATAGGAGCGACGTAAATTGAGCAAATGTGATAGAATTTCGCTGAATTCTTTTATTAAACAAAATATAAAATGATCTAATCGGGTCTCTGATTGCCGTATCATAGAAGTTTAATAGTGCATTTTACTCGCCATTTCATGCGCTTTGAGATGCCACTTAGCCCAATACGCTATCTGCAATAGAAGCGACGTAAGTTGAACAAATGTGATAGAATTTCGCTGAATTATTTTATTAAACAAAATATAAAATGATCTAATCGGGTCTCTGATTGCCCTATCATAGAAGTTTAATAGTGCATTTTACTCGCCATTTCATGCGCTTTGAGATGCCACTTAGCCCAATACGCTATCTGCAATGGGACCGACGTAAGTTGAACAAATGTGATAGAATTTCGCTGAATTCTTAAATTAACCATAATATAAAATGATCTAATCCGGTCTCTGTTTGCCCTACCCTAGAAGTTTAATAGTGCATTTTACTCGCCATTTCATGCGCTTTTAGATGCCGCTTAGCCCAATACGCTATCTTTAATAGGAGCGACGTAAATTGAACAAATGTGATAGAGTTTCGCTGAATTCTTATATTAACCAAAATATAAAATGACCTAATCGGGTCTCTGATTGCTCTATCATAGTAGTTTAATAGTGGATTTTACTCGCCATTTCATGCGCTTTGAGATGCCGCTTAGCTCAATACGCTATCTGAAATAGGAGCGACGTAAATTGTACAAATGTGATAGAATTTCGCTGAATTCTTTTATTAACCATAATGTAAAGTGATCTAATCCGGTCTCTGTTCGCCCTAGCCTAGAAGTTGAATAGCTCATTTTATTCGCCATTTCATGCGCTTTGAGATGCCGCTTAGCCCAATACGCTATCTGAAATAGGAGCGACGTAAATTGAACAAATGTGATAGAATTTCCCTGAATTCTTATATTAACCTTAATGTAAAATGATCTAATCGGGTCTTTCTTCGAACAACCCTAGAAGTTTAATAGTGCATTTCACTCGTCACTTCAAGCGCTTTGAGATGCCGCTAAGCACAATAAGCTATCTGTAATAGGAGCGACGTAAATTGAACAAATGTGATAGAATTTCGCTGAATTCTTTTATTAACCATAATGTAAAATGATCTAATCGGGTCTCTGTTCGCCCTCGCCTAGAAGTTTAATAGTGCATTTTATTCGCCATTTCATGCGCTTTGAGATGCCGCTTAGCCCAATACGCTATCAGAAATAGGAGCGAAATAAATTGAACAAATGTGATAGAATTTCACTGAATTCTTATATTAACCAAAATATAAAATGATCTAATCAGGTCTCTGATTGCCCTAGCATAGAAGCTTAATAGTGCATTTTACTCGCCATTCCGCGCGCTTTAGGCTGCCGCCTAGCCCAATACGCTATCTGAAATAGGAGCGACGTAAATTGAACAAATGTGATAGAATTTCGCTGAATTCTTAAATTAACCATAATATAAAATGATTTAATCGGGTCTTTGTTTGCCCTACCCTAGAAGTTTAATAGTGGATTTTACTCGCCATTTCATGCGCTTTGAGATGCCGCTTAGCCCAATACGCTATCTGAAATACGAGCGACGTAAGTTGAACAAATGTGATAGAATTTCGCTGAATTCTTTTATTAACCATAATGTAAAATGATCTTATCGGGTCTCTGTTTGCCCTACCCTAGAAGTTTAATAGTGCATTTTACTCGCCATTTCATGCGCTTTGAGATGCCGCTTAGCCCAATACGCTATCTGAAATACGAGCGACGTAAGAGGAACAAATGTGATAGAATTACGCTGAATTCTTATATTAACCGTAATATAAAATGATCTAATCGGGTCTCTGTTTGCCCTACCCTAGAAGTTTAATAGTGCATTTTACTCGTCATTTCATGCGCTTTGAGATGCCGCCAAGCCCAGTACGCTAGCTGAAATAAGAACGACGTAAATTGAAAAAATGTGATAGAATTTTGCTGAATTCTTAAAGTAACCATTATATAAAATGATCTAATCGGGTCTCTGTTTGCCCTACCCTAGAAGTTTAATAGTGCAGTTTACTCGCCATTTCATGCACTTTGAGATGCTGCTTAGCCCAATACGCTAACTGAAATAGGAGGGACGTAAATTGAACAAATGTGATAGAATTTCGCTGAATTCTTATATTAACCAAAATATAAAATGACCTAATCGGGTCTCTGATAGCCCTATCATAGAAGTTTAATAGTGCATTTTACTCGCCATTCCACGCGCTTTAAGATGCCGCCTAGCCCAGTACGCTATCTGAAAGAGGTGCGACGTAAGTTGAACAAATGTGATAGAATTACGCTGAATTCTTATATTAACCGTAATATAAAATGATCTAATCGGGTCTCTGTTTGCCTTATCCTAGAAGTTTAATAGTGCATTTTACTCGCCATTTCATACGCATTGAGGTGCCGCTTAGCCCAATACGCTATCTGAAATAGGAGCGACGTAAGTTGAACAAATGTGATAGAATTACGCTGAATTCTTATATTAACCGTAATATAAAATGATCTAATCGGGTCTCTGTTTGCCCTACCCTAGAAGTTTAATAGTGCATTTTACTCGTCATTTCATGCGCTTTGAGATGCCGCATAGCCCAATACGCTATCTGAAATAGGAACGACGTAAATTGAACAAATGTGATAGAATTTTTCTGAATTCTTAAATTAACCATAATATAAAATGATCTAATCGGGTCTCTGTTTGCCCTACCCTTGAAGTTTAATAGTGCATTTTACTCGCCATTCCACGCGCTTTATGATGCAGCCTAGCCCAGTATGCTATCTGAAATAGGAGCGACATAAATTGAACAAATGTGTTAGAATTTCACTGAATTCTTATATTAACCAAAATATGAAATGATCTAATCGGGTCTCTGATACCCCTATCATAGAAGTTTAATAGTGCATTTTACTCGCCATTCCACGCGCTTTAAGATGCCGCCTAGCCCAGTACGCTATCTGAAAGAGGAGCGACGTAAGTTGAACAAATGTGACAGAATTTCCCTGAAATGTTATATTAAACAAAATATAAAATGATCTAATCGGGTCTCTGATTGCCCTATCATAGAAGTTTAATAGTGCATTTTACTCGCCTTTCCACGCGCTTTAAGATGCCGCCTAGCCCAGTACGCTATCTGAAATAGGAACGACGTAAATTGAACAGATGTGATAGAATTTTGCTGACTTCTTAAATTAATAATAATATAAAATTATCTAATCGGGTCTCTGTTTGCCCTACCCTAGAAGTTTAATAGTGCATTTTACTCGCCATTTCATGCGCTTTCAGATGCCGCTTAGCCCAATACGCTATCTTTAATAGGAGCGACGTAAATTGAACAAATGTGATAGAATTTCGCTGAATTCTTATATTAACCAAAATATAAAATGACCTAATCGGGTCTCTGATTGCTCTATCATAGTAGTTTGGTAGTGCATTTTACTCGCCATTCCACGCGCTTTAAGATACCGCCTAGCCGAGTGCGCTATCTGAAATAGGAGCGACGTAAGTTGAACAAATGTGATAGAATTTCCCTGAATTCTTATATGAACCTTAATGTAAAATGATCTAATCGGGTCTCTGTTCGCCCTACCATAGAAGTCTAATAGTGCATTTCACTCGTCATTTCATGCGCTTTGAGATGCCGCTTAGCCCATTATGCTATCTGAAATAGGAGCGACGTAAATTAAACAAAAGTGATACAATTTCGCTGAATTCTTATATTAACCAAAATATAAAATGATCTAATCAGGTCTCTGATTGCCCTATCATAGAAGTTCAATAGTGCATTTTACTCGCCATTTCATGCGCTTTGAGATGCCGCTTAGCCCAATACGCTATCTGAAATATCAGCGACGTAAATTGAACAAATGTGAGAGAATTTCGCTGAATTCTTATATTAACCAAAATATAAAATGATCTAATCGGGTCTCTGATTGCCCTATCATAGAAGTTTAGTAGTGTATTTTACTCGCCCTTCCACGCGCTTTAAGATGCCGCCTAGCCCAGTACGCTATCTGAAATAGGAACGACGTAAATTGAACAAATGTGATAGAATTTTGCTGACTTCTTAAATTAATCATAATATAAAATGATCTAATCAGGTCTCTGTTTGCCCTCGCCTAGAAGTTTAATAGTGCATTTTATTCGCCATTTCATGCGCTTTAAGATGCCGCTTAGCCCAATACGCTATCAGAAATAGGAGCGAAATAAATTGAACAAATGTGATAGAATTTCACTGAATTCTTATATTAACCAAAATATAAAATGACCTAATCGGGTCTCTGATTGCTCTATCATAGTAGTTTAGTAGTGCATTTTACTCGCCATTCCACGCGCTTTAAGATACCGCCTAGCCGAGTGCGCTATCTGAAATAGGAGCGACGTAAGTTGAACAAATGTGATAGAATTTCCCTGAATTCTTATATGAACCTTAATGTAAAATGATCTAATCGGGTCTCTGTTCGCCCTACCATAGAAGTCTAATAGTGCATTTCACTCGTCATTTCATGCGCTTTGAGATGCCGCTTAGCCCATTACGCTATCTGAAATAGGAGCGACGTAAATTAAACAAAAGTGATACAATTTCGCTGAATTCTTATATTAACCAAAATATAAAATGATCTAATCAGGTCTCTGATTGCCCTATCATAGAAGTTCAATAGTGCATTTTACTCGCCATTTCATGCGCTTTGAGATGCCGCTTAGCCCAATACGCTATCTGAAATATCAGCGACGTAAATTGAACAAATGTGAGAGAATTTCGCTGAATTCTTATATTAACCAAAATATAAAATGATCTAATCGGGTCTCTGATTGCCCTATCATAGAAGTTTAGTAGTGTATTTTACTCGCCATTTCATGCGCTTTGAGATGCCGCTTAGCCCAATACGCTATCTGAAATACGAGCGACGTAAGAGGAACAAATGTGATAGAATTTCGCTGAATTATTTTATTAACCATAATGTAAAATGATCTTATCGGGTCTCTGTTTGCCCTACCCTAGAAGTTTAATAGTGCATTTTACTCGCCATTTCATGCGCTTTGAGATGCCGCTTAGCCCAATACGCTATCTGAAATACGAGCGACGTAAGAGGAACAAATGTGATAGAATTTCGCTGAATTATTTTATTAACCATAATGTAAAATGATCTAATCGGGTCTCTGTTCGCCCTAGCCTAGAAGTTTACTAGTGCATTTTATTCGCCATTTCATGCTCTTTGAGATGCCGCTTAGCCGAATACGCTAACTGAAATAGGAGCGACGTAAATTGAACAAATGAGATAGAATTTCCCTGAAATCTTATATTAAACAAAATATAAAATGATCTAATCGAGTGCCTGATTGCCCTATCATAGAAGTTTAGTAGTGCATTTTACTCGCCATTCCACGCGCTTTAAGATGTCGCCTAGCCCAGTACGCTCTCAGAAATAGGAGCGACGTAACTTGTACAAATGTGATAGAATTACGCTGAATTCTTATATTAACCGTAACATAAAATGATCTAATCGGGTCTCTGTTTGCCCTACCCTAGAAGTTTAATAGTGCATTTCACTCGTCACTTCATGCGCTTTGAGATGCCGGTAAGCACAATAAGCTATCTGTAATAGGAGCGACGTAAATTGAGCAAATGTGATAGAATTTCGCTGAATTCTTTTATTAAACAAAATATAAAATGATCTAATCGGGTCTCTGATTGCCGTATCATAGAAGTTTAATAGTGCATTTTACTCGCCATTTCATGCGCTTTGAGATGCCACTTAGCCCAATACGCTATCTGCAATAGAAGCGACGTAAGTTGAACAAATGTGATAGAATTTCGCTGAATTATTTTATTAAACAAAATATAAAATGATCTAATCGGGTCTCTGATTGCCCTATCATAGAAGTTTAATAGTGCATTTTACTCGCCATTTCATGCGCTTTGAGATGCCACTTAGCCCAATACGCTATCTGCAATGGGACCGACGTAAGTTGAACAAATGTGATAGAATTTCGCTGAATTCTTAAATTAACCATAATATAAAATGATCTAATCCGGTCTCTGTTTGCCCTACCCTAGAAGTTTAATAGTGCATTTTACTCGCCATTTCATGCGCTTTTAGATGCCGCTTAGCCCAATACGCTATCTTTAATAGGAGCGACGTAAATTGAACAAATGTGATAGAGTTTCGCTGAATTCTTATATTAACCAAAATATAAAATGACCTAATCGGGTCTCTGATTGCTCTATCATAGTAGTTTAATAGTGGATTTTACTCGCCATTTCATGCGCTTTGAGATGCCGCTTAGCTCAATACGCTATCTGAAATAGGAGCGACGTAAATTGTACAAATGTGATAGAATTTCGCTGAATTCTTTTATTAACCATAATGTAAAGTGATCTAATCCGGTCTCTGTTCGCCCTAGCCTAGAAGTTGAATAGCTCATTTTATTCGCCATTTCATGCGCTTTGAGATGCCGCTTAGCCCAATACGCTATCTGAAATAGGAGCGACGTAAATTGAACAAATGTGATAGAATTTCCCTGAATTCTTATATTAACCTTAATGTAAAATGATCTAATCGGGTCTTTCTTCGACCAACCCTAGAAGTTTAATAGTGCATTTCACTCGTCACTTCAAGCGCTTTGAGATGCCGCTAAGCACAATAAGCTATCTGTAATAGGAGCGACGTAAATTGAACAAATGTGATAGAGTTTCGCTGAATTCTTTTATTAACCATAATGTAAAATGATCTAATCGGGTCTCTGTTCGCCCTCGCCTAGAAGTTTAATAGTGCATTTTATTCGCCATTTCATGCGCTTTGAGATGCCGCTTAGCCCAATACGCTATCAGAAATAGGAGCGAAATAAATTGAACAAATGTGATAGAATTTCACTGAATTCTTATATTAACCAAAATATAAAATGATCTAATCAGGTCTCTGATTGCCCTAGCATAGAAGCTTAATAGTGCATTTTACTCGCCATTCCGCGCGCTTTAGGCTGCCGCCTAGCCCAATACGCTATCTGAAATAGGAGCGACGTAAATTGAACAAATGTGATAGAATTTCGCTGAATTCTTAAATTAACCATAATATAAAATGATTTAATCGGGTCTTTGTTTGCCCTACCCTAGAAGTTTAATAGTGGATTTTACTCGCCATTTCATGCGCTTTGAGATGCCGCTTAGCCCAATACGCTATCTGAAATACGAGCGACGTAAGTTGAACAAATGTGATAGAATTTCGCTGAATTCTTTTATTAACCATAATGTAAAATGATCTTATCGGGTCTCTGTTTGCCCTACCCTAGAAGTTTAATAGTGCATTTTACTCGCCATTTCATGCGCTTTGAGATGCCGCTTAGCCCAATACGCTATCTGAAATACGAGCGACGTAAGAGGAACAAATGTGATAGAATTTCGCTGAATTCTTTTATTAACCATAATGTAAAATGATCTAATCGGGTCTCTGTTCGCCCTAGCCTAGAAGTTTACTAGTGCATTTTATTCGCCATTTCATGCTCTTTGAGATGCCGCTTAGCCGAATACGCTAACTGAAATAGGAGCGACGTAAATTGAACAAATGAGATAGAATTTCCCTGAAATCTTATATTAACCAAAATATAAAATGATCTAATCGGGTCTCTGATTGCCCTATCATAGAAGTTTAACAGTGCATTTTACTCGCCATTCCTCGCGTTTTAAGATGCCGCCAAGCCCAGTACGCTAGCTGAAATAAGAACGACGTAAATTGAAAAAATGTGATAGAATTTTGCTGAATTCTTAAATTAACCATTATATAAAATGAT
Source organism: Macropis europaea (assembly GCA_916610135.2). NCBI lineage: Eukaryota > Metazoa > Arthropoda > Insecta > Hymenoptera > Melittidae > Macropis > Macropis europaea. The sequence goes on from CAKAJE020002252.1 coordinate 24,180, forward strand.
CTAATCGGGTCTCTGTTTGCCCTACCCTAGAAGTTTAATAGTGCAGTTTACTCGCCATTTCATGCACTTTGAGATGCTGCTTAGCCCAATACGCTAACTGAAATAGGAGGGACGTAAATTGAACAAATGTGATAGAATTTCGCTGAATTCTTATATTAACCAAAATATAAAATGACCTAATCGGGTCTCTGATAGCCCTATCATAGAAGTTTAATAGTGCATTTTACTCGCCATTCCACGCGCTTTAAGATGCCGCCTAGCCCAGTACGCTATCTGAAAGAGGAGCGACGTAAGTTGAACAAATGTGATAGAATTACGCTGAATTCTTATATTAACCGTAATATAAAATTATCTAATCGGGTCTCTGTTTGCCTTATCCTAGAAGTTTAATAGTGCATTTTACTCGCCATTTCATACGCATTGAGGTGCCGCTTAGCCCAATACGCTATCTGAAATAGGAGCGACGTAAGTTGAACAAATGTGATAGAATTACGCTGAATTCTTATATTAACCGTAATATAAAATGATCTAATCGGGTCTCTGTTTGCCCTACCCTAGAAGTTTAATAGTGCATTTTACTCGTCATTTCATGCGCTTTGAGATGCCGCATAGCCCAATACGCTATCTGAAATAGGAACGACGTAAATTGAACAAATGTGACAGAATTTCCCTGAAATGTTATATTAAACAAAATATAAAATGATCTAATCGGGTCTCTGATTGCCCTATCATAGAAGTTTAATAGTGCATTTTACTCGCCTTTCCACGCGCTTTAAGATGCCGCCTAGCCCAGTACGCTATCTGAAATAGGAACGACGTAAATTGAACAGATGTGATAGAATTTTGCTGACTTCTTAAATTAATAATAATATAAAATTATCTAATCGGGTCTCTGTTTGCCCTACCCTAGAAGTTTAATAGTGCATTTTACTCGCCATTTCATGCGCTTTCAGATGCCGCTTAGCCCAATACGCTATCTTTAATAGGAGCGACGTAAATTGAACAAATGTGATTGAATTTCGCTGAATTCTTATATTAACCAAAATATAAAATGACCTAATCGGGTCTCTGATTGCTCTATCATAGTAGTTTGGTAGTGCATTTTACTCGCCATTCCACGCGCTTTAAGATACCGCCTAGCCGAGTGCGCTATCTGAAATAGGAGCGACGTAAGTTGAACAAATGTGATAGAATTTCCCTGAATTCTTATATGAACCTTAATGTAAAATGATCTAATCGGGTCTCTGTTCGCCCTACCATAGAATTCTAATAGTGCATTTCACTCGTCATTTCATGCGCTTTGAGATGCCGCTTAGCCCATTATGCTATCTGAAATAGGAGCGACGTAAATTAAACAAAAGTGATACAATTTCGCTGAATTCTTATATTAACCAAAATATAAAATGATCTAATCAGGTCTCTGATTGCCCTATCATAGAAGTTCAATAGTGCATTTTACTCGCCATTTCATGCGCTTTGAGATGCCGCTTAGCCCAATACGCTATCTGAAATATCAGCGACGTAAATTGAACAAATGTGAGAGAATTTCGCTGAATTCTTATATTAACCAAAATATAAAATGATCTAATCGGGTCTCTGATTGCCCTATCATAGAAGTTTAGTAGTGTATTTTACTCGCCCTTCCACGCGCTTTAAGATGCCGCCTAGCCCAGTACGCTATCTGAAATAGGAACGACGTAAATTGAACAAATGTGATAGAATTTTGCTGACTTCTTAAATTAATCATAATATAAAATGATCTAATCAGGTCTCTGTTTGCCCTCGCCTAGAAGTTTAATAGTGCATTTTATTCGCCATTTCATGCGCTTTAAGATGCCGCTTAGCCCAATACGCTATCAGAAATAGGAGCGAAATAAATTGAACAAATGTGATAGAATTTCACTGAATTCTTATATTAACCAAAATATAAAATGACCTAATCGGGTCTCTGATTGCTCTATCATAGTAGTTTAGTAGTGCATTTTACTCGCCATTCCACGCGCTTTAAGATACCGCCTAGCCGAGTGCGCTATCTGAAATAGGAGCGACGTAAGTTGAACAAATGTGATAGAATTTCCCTGAATTCTTATATGAACCTTAATGTAAAATGATCTAATCGGGTCTCTGTTCGCCCTACCATAGAAGTCTAATAGTGCATTTCACTCGTCATTTCATGCGCTTTGAGATGCCGCTTAGCCCATTACGCTATCTGAAATAGGAGCGACGTAAATTAAACAAAAGTGATACAATTTCGCTGAATTCTTATATTAACCAAAATATAAAATGATCTAATCAGGTCTCTGATTGCCCTATCATAGAAGTTCAATAGTGCATTTTACTCGCCATTTCATGCGCTTTGAGATGCCGCTTAGCCCAATACGCTATCTGAAATATCAGCGACGTAAATTGAACAAATGTGAGAGAATTTCGCTGAATTCTTATATTAACCAAAATATAAAATGATCTAATCGGGTCTCTGATTGCCCTATCATAGAAGTTTAGTAGTGTATTTTACTCGCCCTTCCACGCGCTTTAAGATGCCGCCTAGCCCAGTACGCTATCTGAAATAGGAACGACGTAAATTGAACAAATGTGATAGAATTTTGCTGACTTCTTAAATTAATCATAATATAAAATGATCTAATCAGGTCTCTGTTTGCCCTCGCCTAGAAGTTTAATAGTGCATTTTATTCGCCATTTCATGCGCTTTAAGATGCCGCTTAGCCCAATACGCTATCAGAAATAGGAGCGAAATAAATTGAACAAATGTGATAGAATTTCACTGAATTCTTATATTAACCAAAATGGAAAATGATCTAATCGGGTCTCTGATTGCACTATCATAGAAGTTTAAGAGTGCATTTTACTCGCCATTACTTGCGCTTTGAGATGCCGCATAGCCCAATACGCTATCTGAAATATCAGCGACATAAGTTGAACAAATGTGATAGAATTTCGCTGAATTCTTTTATTAAACAAAATATAAAATGATCTAATCGAGTCTCTGATTGCCCTATCATAGAAGTTTAATAGTGCATTTTACTCGCCATTTCATGCGCTTTGAGATGCCGCTTAGCCCAATACGCTATCTGCAATTGGAGCGACGTAAGTTGAACAAATGTGATAGAATTTCGCTGAATTCTTTTATTAACCATAATGTAAAGTGATCTAATCCGGTCTCTGTTCGCCCTAGCCTAGAAGTTGAATAGCTCATTTTATTCGCCATTTCATGCGCATTGAGATGCCGCTTAGCCCAATACGCTATCAGAAATAGGAGCGAAATAAATTGAACAAATGTGATAGAATTTCACTGAATTCTTATATTAACCAAAATATAAAATGATCTAATCAGGTCTCTGATTGCCCTAGCATAGAAGCTTAATAGTGCATTTTACTCGCCATTCCACGCGCTTTAGGATGCCGCCTAGCCCAATACGCTATCTGAAATAGGAGCGACGTAAATTGAACAAATGTGATAGAATTTCGCTGAATTCTTTTATTAAACAAAATATAAAATGATCTAATCGGGTCTCTGATTGCCCTATCATAGAAGTTTAATAGTGCATTTTACTCGCCATTTCATGCGCTTTGAGATGCCGCTTAGCCCAATACGCTATCTGCAATAGGAGCGACGTAAGTTGAACAAATGTGATAGAATTTCGCTGAATTCTTAAATTAACCATAATATAAAATGATCTAATCCGTTCTCTGTTTGCCCTACCCTAGAAGTTTAATAGTGCATTTTACTCGTCATATCATGCGCTTTGAGATGCCGCATAGCCCAATACGCTATCTGAAATAGGAACGACGTAAATTGAAAAAATGTGATAGAATTTCGCTGAATTCTTAAATTAACCATTATATAAAATGATCTAATCGGGTCTCTGTTTGCCCTACCCTAGAAGTTTAAAAGTGCATTTTACTCGCCATTTCATGCCCTTAGAGATGCCGCTTAGCCCAATACGCTATCTGAAATAGGAGCGACGTAAATTGAACAAATGTGACAGAATTACGCTGCATTCTTATATTAACCGTAATATAAAATGATCTAATCGGGTCTCTGTTTGCCTTATCCTAGAAGTTTAATAGTGCATTTTACTCGCCATTCCACGCGCTTTAAGATGCCGGCTAGCCCAGGACGCTATCTGAAATAGGAGCTACGTAAGTTGAACAAATGTGACAGAGTTACGCTGAATTCTTATATTAACCGCAATATAAAATGATCTAATCGGGTCTCTGTTTGCCTACCCTAGAAGTTTAGTAGTGCATTCTACTCGCCATGTCTTGCGCTTTGAGATGCAACTTACCCCAATACGCTATCTGAAATAGGAGCGACGTAAATTGAACAAATGTGAGAGAATTTCGCTGAATTCTTATATTAACCAAAACATAAAATGATCTAATCGGGTCTCTGATTGCCCTATCATAGAAGTTTAATATTGCATTTTACTCGCCATTCCACGCGCTTTAAGATGTCGCCTAGCTCAGTACGCTATCTGAAATAGGAGCGTCGAAAGTTGAACAAATGTGATAGAATTACGCTGAATTCTTATATTAACCAAAATATAAAATGATCTAATCGGGTCTCTGATTACCCTATCATAGAAGTTTAATAGTGAATTTTACTCGCCAATCCACGCGCTTTAAGATGCCGCATAGCCTAGTACGCTATCTGAAATAGGAGCGACGTAAACTGAACAAATGTGATAGAATTTTGCTGAATTCTTAAATTAACCATAATATAAAAAGATCTAGTCGGGTCTCTGATTTCCCTACCCTAGAAGTTTAATAGTGCATTTTACTCGCCATTTCATGCGCTTTGAGATGCCGCTTAGCCCAATACGCTATCTGAAATAGGAGCGACGTAAATTGAACAAATGTGATAGAATTTCGCTGAATTCTTATATTAACCAAAATATAAAATGATCTAATCGGGTCTCTGTTTGCCCTACCCTAGAAGTTTAATAGTGCATTTTACTCGCCATTTCTCGCGCTTTGAGATGCCGCTTAGCCCAATACGCTATCTGAAATATCAGCGACGTAAATTGAACAAATCTGAGAGAATTTCGCTGAATTCTTAAATTAACTATAATATAAAATGATCTTATCGGGTCTCTGTTTGCACTACCCTAGAAGTTTAATAGTGCATTTTACTCGACATTTCTTGCGCTTTGAGATGCCGCTTAGTCCAATACGCTATCTGAAATATCAGCGACGTAAATTGAACAAATGTGAGAGAATTTCGCTGAATTCTTATATTAACCAAAATATAAAATGATCTAATCGGGTCTCTGATTACCCTACCCTAGAAGTTTAATAGTGCATTTTACTCGCCATTCCACGCGCTTTAAGATGCCGCCTAGCCCAGTGCGCTACCTGAAATAGGAGCGACGTAAGTTGAACAAATGTGATAGAATTACGCTGAATTCTTATATTAACCGTAATATAAAATGATCTAATCGGGTCTCTGTTTGCCCTACCCTAGAAGTTTAATAGTGCATTTTACTCGCCATTTCATGCGCTTTGAGATGCCGCTTAGCCCAATACCCAATCTGAAATAGGAGCGACGTAAATTGAACAAATGTGATAGAATTTCGCTGAATTCTTAAATTAACCATAATATAAAATGATCTAATGGGGTCTTTGATTGCCCTACCCTAGAAGATTAATAGTGCATTTCACTCGCCATTTAATGCGCTTTGAGATGCCGCTTAGCCCAATACGCTATCAGAAATAGGAGCGAAATAAATTGAACAAATGTGATAGAATTTCACTGTATTCTTATATTAACCAAAATATAAAATGATCTAATCAGGTCTCTGATTGCCCTAGCATAGAAGCTTAATAGTGCATTTTACTCGCCATTCCGCGCGCTTTAGGATGCCGCCTAGCCCAGTACGCAATCTGAAAGAGGAGCGACGTAAGTTGAACAAATGTGATAGAATTACGCTGAATTCTTAAATTAACCATAATATAAAATGAGCTAATCGGGTCTCTGTTTGCCCTACCCTAGAAGTTTGATAGTGCATTTCACTCGTCACTTCATGCGCTTTGAGATGCCGCTAAGCCCAATAAGCTATCTGAAATAGGAGCGACGTAAATTGAAGAAATGAGAAAGAATTATGCTGAATTCTTAAATTGACCATAATATAAAATGATCTAATCGGGTCTCTGTTTGCCCTACCCTAGAAGTTTAATATTGCATTTCACTCGCCATTTCATGCGCTTTGAGATGCCGCTTAGCCCAATACGCTATCAGAAATAGGAGCGAAATAAATTGAACAAATGTGATAGAATTTCACTGTATTCTTATATTAACCAAAATATAAAATGATCTAATCAGGTCTCTGATTGCCCTAGCATAGAAGCTTAATAGTGCATTTTACTCGCCATTCCGCGCGCTTTAGGCTGCCGCCTAGCCCAATACGCTATCTGAAATAGGAGCGACGTAAATTGAACAAATGTGATAGAATTTCGCTGAATTCTTAAATTAACCATAATATAAAATGATTTAATCCGGTCTTTGTTTGCCCTACCCTAGAAGTTTAATAGTGGATTTTACTCGCCATTTCATGCGCTTTGAGATGCCGCTTAGCCCAATACGCTATCTGAAATACGAGCGACGTAAGTTGAACAAATGTGATAGAATTTCGCTGAATTCTTTTATTAACCATAATGTAAAATGATCTTATCGGGTCTCTGTTTGCCCTACCCGAGAAGTTTAATAGTGCATTTTACTCGCCATTTCATGCGCTTTGAGATGCCGCTTAGCCCAATACGCTATCTGAAATACGAGCGACGTAAGAGGAACAAATGTGATAGAATTTCGCTGAATTCTTTTATTAACCATAATGTAAAATGATCTAATCGGGTCTCTGTTCGCCCTAGCCTAGAAGTTTACTAGTGCATTTTATTCGCCATTTCATGCTCTTTGAGATGCCGCTTAGCCGAATACGCTAACTGAAATAGGAGCGACGTAAATTGAACAAATGAGATAGAATTTCCCTGAAATCTTATATTAAACAAAATATAAAATGATCTAATCGAGTGCCTGATTGCCCTATCATAGAAGTTTAGTAGTGCATTTTACTCGCCATTCCACGCGCTTTAAGATGTCGCCTAGCCCAGTACGCTCTCAGAAATAGGAGCGACGTAACTTGTACAAATGTGATAGAATTACGCTGAATTCTTATATTAACCGTAACATAAAATGATCTAATCGGGTCTCTGTTTGCCCTACCCTAGAAGTTTAATAGTGCATTTCACTCGTCACTTCATGCGCTTTGAGATGCCGGTAAGCACAATAAGCTATCTGTAATAGGAGCGACGTAAATTGAGCAAATGTGATAGAATTTCGCTGAATTCTTTTATTAAACAAAATATAAAATGATCTAATCGGGTCTCTGATTGCCGTATCATAGAAGTTTAATAGTGCATTTTACTCGCCATTTCATGCGCTTTGAGATGCCACTTAGCCCAATACGCTATCTGCAATAGAAGCGACGTAAGTTGAACAAATGTGATAGAATTTCGCTGAATTATTTTATTAAACAAAATATAAAATGATCTTATCGGGTCTCTGATTGCCCTATCATAGAAGTTTAATAGTGCATTTTACTCGCCATTTCATGCGCTTTGAGATGCCACTTAGCCCAATACGCTATCTGCAATGGGACCGACGTAAGTTGAACAAATGTGATAGAATTTCGCTGAATTCTTAAATTAACCATAATATAAAATGATCTAATCCGGTCTCTGTTTGCCCTACCCTAGAAGTTTAATAGTGCATTTTACTCGCCATTTCATGCGCTTTTAGATGCCGCTTAGCCCAATACGCTATCTTTAATAGGAGCGACGTAAATTGAACAAATGTGATAGAGTTTCGCTGAATTCTTATATTAACCAAAATATAAAATGACCTAATCGGGTCTCTGATTGCTCTATCATAGTAGTTTAATAGTGGATTTTACTCGCCATTTCATGCGCTTTGAGATGCCGCTTAGCCCAATACGCTATCTGAAATACGAGCGACGTAAGTTGAACAAATGTGATAGAATTTCGCTGAATTCTTTTATTAACCATAATGTAAAATGATCTTATCGGGTCTCTGTTTGCCCTACCCTAGAAGTTTAATAGTGCATTTTACTCGCCATTTCATGCGCTTTGAGATGCCGCTTAGCCCAATACGCTATCTGAAATACGAGCGACGTAAGAGGAACAAATGTGATAGAATTTCGCTGAATTCTTATATTAACCATAATGTAAAATGATCTAATCGGGTCTCTGTTCGCCCTAGCCTAGAAGTTTACTAGTGCATTTTATTCGCCATTTCATGCTCATTGAGATGCCGCTTAGCCGAATACGCTAACTGAAATAGGAGCGACGTAAATTGAACAAATGAGATAGAATTTCCCTGAATTCTTATCTTAACCAAAATATAAAATGATCTAATCAGGTCTCTGATTGCCCTATCATAGAAGTTCAATAGTGCATTTTACTCGCCATTTCATGCGCTTTGAGATGCCGCTTAGCTCAATACGCTATCTGAAATAGGAGCGACGTAAATTGTACAAATGTGATAGAATTTCGCTGAATTCTTTTATTAACCATAATGTAAAGTGATCTAATCCGGTCTCTGTTCGCCCTAGCCTAGAAGTTTAATAGTGCATTTTACTCGCCATTTCATGCGCTTTTAGATGCCGCTTAGCCCAATACGCTATCTTTAATAGGAGCGACGTAAATTGAACAAATGTGATAGAGTTTCGCTGAATTCTTATATTAACCAAAATATAAAATGACCTAATCGGGTCTCTGATTGCTCTATCATAGTAGTTTAATAGTGGATTTTACTCGCCATTTCATGCGCTTTGAGATGCCGCTTAGCCCAATACGCTATCTGAAATACGAGCGACGTAAGTTGAACAAATGTGATAGAATTTCGCTGAATTCTTTTATTAACCATAATGTAAAATGATCTTATCGGGTCTCTGTTTGCCCTACCCTAGAAGTTTAATAGTGCATTTTACTCGCCATTTCATGCGCTTTGAGATGCCGCTTAGCCCAATACGCTATCTGAAATACGAGCGACGTAAGAGGAACAAATGTGATAGAATTTCGCTGAATTCTTATATTAACCATAATGTAAAATGATCTAATCGGGTCTCTGTTCGCCCTAGCCTAGAAGTTTACTAGTGCATTTTATTCGCCATTTCATGCTCTTTGAGATGCCGCTTAGCCGAATACGCTAACTGAAATAGGAGCGACGTAAATTGAACAAATGAGATAGAATTTCCCTGAATTCTTATCTTAACCAAAATATAAAATGATCTAATCAGGTCTCTGATTGCCCTATCATAGAAGTTCAATAGTGCATTTTACTCGCCATTTCATGCGCTTTGAGATGCCGCTTAGCTCAATACGCTATCTGAAATAGGAGCGACGTAAATTGTACAAATGTGATAGAATTTCGCTGAATTCTTTTATTAACCATAATGTAAGTGATCTAATCGGTCTCTGTTCGCCCTAGCCTAGAAGTTGAATAGCTCATTTTATTCGCCATTTCATGCGCTTTGAGATGCCGCTTAGCCCAATACGCTATCTGAAATAGGAGCGACGTAAATTGAACAAATGTGATAGAATTTCCCTGAATTCTTATATTAACCTTAATGTAAAATGATCTAATCGGGTCTTTCTTCGACCAACCCTAGAAGTTTAATAGTGCATTTCACTCGTCACTTCAAGCGCTTTGAGATGCCGCTAAGCACAATAAGCTATCTGTAATAGGAGCGACGTAAATTGAACAAATGTGATAGAATTTCGCTGAATTCTTTTATTAACCATAATGTAAAATGATCTAATCGGGTCTCTGTTCGCCCTCGCCTAGAAGTTTAATAGTGCATTTTATTCGCCATTTCATGCGCTTTGAGATGCCGCTTAGCCCAATACGCTATCAGAAATAGGAGCGAAATAAATTGAACAAATGTGATAGAATTTCACTGAATTCTTATATTAACCAAAATATAAAATGATCTAATCAGGTCTCTGATTGCCCTAGCATAGAAGCTTAATAGTGCATTTTACTCGCCATTCCGCGCGCTTTAGGCTGCCGCCTAGCCCAATACGCTATCTGAAATAGGAGCGACGTAAATTGAACAAATGTGATAGAATTTCGCTGAATTCTTAAATTAACCATAATATAAAATGATTTAATCGGGTCTTTGTTTGCCCTACCCTAGAAGTTTAATAGTGGATTTTACTCGCCATTTCATGCGCTTTGAGATGCCGCTTAGCCCAATACGCTATCTGAAATACGAGCGACGTAAGTTGAACAAATGTGATAGAATTTCGCTGAATTCTTTTATTAACCATAATGTAAAATGATCTTATCGGGTCTCTGTTTGCCCTACCCTAGAAGTTTAATAGTGCATTTTACTCGCCATT